>JACXIL010000220.1:628663-672838 GCA_014737365.1 Bombus soroeensis | reverse complement strand
AAAAAAAAAAAAAAAAAAAAAAAAAAAAAAAAAAAAAAAAAAAAAAAAAAAAAAAAAAAAAAAAAAAAAAAAAAAAAAAAAAGGAAGTAAAAAAGAAGATAGAGGAGAGAAAAAAATCACTTTCACACGATCATTGCAGTAAGTAACTTCTACTATTAAAGGAAAGGAACGAAGGGAAACCTATATAAAAAGAGGACCGATCGTTTGAAACGCAATTAGGATAAAGTCGTAAGTTACACGATGTTCACTTACATATACGTATATACAATGCTTTCGAAACTTACACGATGAATAATTGTGACTTATGGAAGCGTGTACAAGAATATGTTCTTCAAATATATCTCACCATTAAAATAGAAAGCAGTTTTGTATGTAACGTGTGTATTTTCTTTGTTTCTTTCATCATTTCGGTGCTCGGGAATAATTTGCGACGAATATTTATATCTTTCCGAGTTTCCGTTCTTCATTTCTTTTTTATGAAAATGTTCAAACAAAGGATATTCCCGGCCATGTTTGTAATCACGTTTGGAACAGAAAGGGTATTTAAATATCGACAAATGATGAATTAAATAATATTACGAACAAATGTCGCGTGATATTCCATTCGAATGATTCATTTATATTTGACGATATATTAATTACGCCAATCCTCACTATGTAGTGCATCGTAAACCTAATGTACCCTGTTGTCATTTTACGTTTGAAGATTACACATTCGTTCCTTACTTTTGTTTCCAACATTCAAATGAGTTGCAAACTTCGATGAACGGAACTTTAAGGTACATTACAACCTATCTGCTTTCCTCTCTAAGTATGTATATAGGAATTAATACTCTTGAGAAAATGGTTCGTCATTAACAGCAGGATAAAATGTAATTCGGTGGGCACGAGAAGGAAATTCATTTGTTATCGCAATTAAGTATCCTTAACAAATTTGCCTATGCTTCATAATTTTTTTGTTCTTTTCTTTTAAAGCGATTAATCGCGAGTAATCCTAACGCGAGATAACTGACTATTGTTTCGATCATGTTATACGCAAAAACGACAATGATTCAAAAGGATACATTTAAATTATAATCTCCGACTGAAAGAAAGCCAGAGGTTGTATGACTACGATATCGGATCATGAATTATCGACTATATCAATTTCGAAATTATGAGGACAGATTTACTGTTATTATATACACGGATTATACGTCTCTCAACGATAAAATATACTAAAGCAATACGTACGAATACCTCCCATAATATGACGGCACGGAGAAAGCTGTACACGACTTCGAGACACGCAAAATGCCTATGCTTTATGGACTACCATATTAGCTAATCACCTCGACGTGATTCACCGAGAAAAGTTTGCCATGTACACATCGTCGAGCGCCAGTTTAGCTCAATTCTCATTCCCCCAAACGATACGCATTAGGGCGATTTTCCTACGCAGCTCCCGTTTTGGCATCAACAACGGACAATTATGCAAACAATGGAATCAGTAATGATACACGTCGTAAGAAACAAAGGACGACAACAAAAAGGAAAGGAGGTGGAAAAAAAGGAAAACAAGAGAAAGAGGAAACGTGTTTAGGAAGATGGTTGAGCCGCTGCGTTCGCGTTGAGATCTTCGCAGTTCGTAGCTCCTCCACTATTATTAGCAACTGCGGGCTCGTCAAATTTTAATTCCTCCTTACCCGCCTACAGAGGAATTATTCCATTTGACATCTTTTTTAAAAAGTCAATCGTTGATTAACAAATTCTTAGAACGGCACCAGAAACATTTTATAGATATGTATCGGTAACGTCACCAGCTATTACCTCTTTGATCAGCAGACGACAGTTCTCCATCACGCTACGCCTTCTGTCCGAAGTGTTGCTGAGAATATCGTCCGATTGATGCAGGCTGTCCACGATTTTACGCAATTCCTCTAATTCCGTTACAGTTACCTCCAATTTCGTTTCTAACTCGGATCTGCAAATCACTATATATTTATGCAGTGTTCTCTATACGCGTGTCTTGGTGTACAGCAAAGAAATATGAAATTACTTCTCCTCTTTCAGCTCCTGGATGCACGTGTCGTTATCGAGCTGTATTATTCGCAATACTTTTAATAATTTCGTGACGAGGTTATCTACATCGATTACTTGATCAACAAGACCAACAGCGGGACAGTAATCCGAAGCCAATGGACCTTCATTGGTGCCGGTGTCTGACTCACTGATAGAGTCACAATCATCGTCTTCCTCGTTTTCAACCTGTGAACAATTATACATATAATATATAACTTCAATCGATTTCAATTTCTCTATTTATACCTTACGACGATGTAAAATAGCTTGCGTGAGATTCGTAAGACTCGAACACTCCTCGTTGGTGCGCGTCTTTTTCAGATTACTCTCGTCCACAGTTTCCGGAAAACTCAAAGCTCTGCGAAGCGAGTCGCTACTCGATACCATGTTATGCGAGTATGTATCGGGCAGGGGAACATCCTCTAACACGCTTTCCATCATCAGGCATGGCTCGGTTTCGAAATCGAGTAAGTCGGACGATGATTCCATGCTCAATTCTAAATAATTACATAGGACAAGGCGATTATTGTTGCACGATGCCTTTGATCGACTAATCGCTTCCTCGCTGTTAGTAACCATTCTCAAATGATTAAATTTAAATTACAATATATACCTTTATATATTTGTTTGGCTGATTCTAAGGTAGATTTTTTATCGGTGTTTTTCGTTGCAAAAGGATGCGTCGCCGCGTTGCGGATTGCTCCAATTACCGCGGAAACGAAGGAACCGCTTTTCGGACTAGGTGTACACTCTTTCAGGCTATGTTTAGAGCTAACAGGACTCGATTCAATGCTACTATTGCTTCTACTGTATGCTTCATTGTGATATATCACATCCTACAAATAAAATTGTTAGATGCCGTTAAATGGCAAATAGGAAAGAAACGAGTAACAAAGGAAGATGGTGGAATATTACTTCAAGGTCTTTCACTGAGATACTATAGGATGTTATCAGCTGGTCTACTAATCCCTCTAGCCTAGTTCCAAGACCGGAAAGCGCAACCGCAGCTCCGGAAACGGCGGCGCCTTGTGTAAGTAAGAGTTCCCTGCTTCGTCGTTCGACTGCATTTAGTTTCATGCTCATGGATAAATTTTCTTGTCTAGAAACGTATGCCGAAACACTATGTTAGTAAAGAGATTCGTATCTAGGGAAACTTTTCAAGATATATTTAATCTGTGTAAATACTTACCTTCGTTGTTCGCTGATTCGCACTAAATGTTTGCATTCCTCCGTTTGCCTCTCTAATTCCAACTCGCGTTTCGTTAACAGTTCCTCCTTTTTCGCAAGCTACGAATTAAAAAGAACAATTATACTAACGTGCTCGTCGGTCGCTTCCTGGTTCTCTTTGTATCTATGTATCAAAAATATACCACCTCTGTTTCCGCCTCTTTTAACGCGTCCGCCAAAGTAGCTTTCTCTTCTTGGAGGAAATCTTGCATCTCTGCCGATTCAGCTTCCAGCTCCTGTTGCTGTTGTAACAGTGCCTTCTGGGCAGCCAAGCTTTTCTCCAAATCCTCCATGAACGAATGAAATACAACGAAGGAACAGGTACAAATAAATAATAAATGGTCGAGCCACGATACAAAAGCAACACTAGAAGAATAATATAACCTACCCTACTTAACATACGGCACAGAGACTGTAAATCTGCTATCTCCAACTGTTGATTAGCAACTACTTGACCAGAAGATTGCAAATGACACTCCAACTCTAGGAAGCTATCGCTGCCTTCTAAAACCAAGCCATAATCGCTCAATCTAGTAGGCGCGACCAGAAACAGATACAGTGCTTCGACTTAAGTATCTTAATAACTACCTGCATGTTCTGATTGCGGCGTGCCAAGCATCGCCAGTACCCGTTGCGCGTTTCTATCCAATTCTTGTCGCGCAAACGCGTGATCCGCTTGCTCTTCTTCAAGAAGACGCTTCACTTCCACGATCTCAGCCTTTAACTTCTCGTTCTCCTCTTTTTGCTGCGACGTTTCTTCGTTTAACCTTTTCAAGTCGGTCTGCATCGCGTGCATGTCCTCCCACGTGCCCTCCGTTTGACATTGTTCGTGCAGTCTCTCCACAACTTCCGGGCCAGTGACAGCGCTCGGCACCCCGGACAAAGCGTTCTCAATATCGTGACCGGTCAGACCAGTTTGCACGCTGGTCTCGTGGTAAATACGCGTCTTCTCCACGGTCTTGTGCCTAGGATATGGCGGCAGACTCTTGTGCCCCGACGAGTCTTTGGCTGTGGTCTTCTTTTCGATCTGTTGTCTACTCAGGCTCGCGTCTCTACTTCCGGATCTACTTCTGATAGTCCTGTCCGTCTTTTCACTGACTTTGGCGATACTCATTTTATTCCTGTTCCTTCTAGGTAACGTGGCGTACGTGTCCAGCGCCTTGTTATCCATACTTGCGGTCATCTTATCCGGTCTAGAAGCTTTCGAAGCTTCGGTGCGACCTGTGTAAGGTACCCTAGGGGTGGACAGAGGTTTTCGAATCTCTTCGGACGGCGTTGAACTTGGCGTGCGTGCACCACGCGTGCTGGACCCACCTCTAGATCTGCAACTACCGCTCTGACCTCGGCCACGCTGCGCCAAGTCCCTGTTGATTTCCGTGGTGAGTACGGATGGCAGTGAATCGGGAATCGGCCTCGTCCTCGTTCGCGGCGGCATTGAATTCAATCCTGAACGGAATGTCGTCGTCGCTCGACCGTTATTTGTCGTGTTATCGTTATTATTCTCTCTGACGGCAGATTTCTCCCGGGACCGGGCTCTGTCCCTCGTCGTTGGCTGTGTTTTGCACAGGATACCCCTTGGAGTCGCGGTACGTGGCTTGGAACGTGCTGGAGTCGCCGAATAATTGGTGCTTAATGGCGTTGGTTTTACCCTGGTGTTCTTTTGAGTCTCGGTCGTAGTGGTTTTCTTCTTACTAGTGTTGGACACGGCTATGGTTCTCTTGGCGTTCGTTCGGTTTGCCCTGGCGGAAACGCTGCCTGCTATGGAGGAACTTTCGCTACCACCTTCGCTGGTACCTTCTCCACCGTTGGTCAACCTCGCGTCGTCGGGCAAAGTTGCGCATGGGTCCTCGTAGACGGAGCAACAACTGACTAGACTGGAATCGCAGGACGCCTCGTCGAGGCCGCCGCAGCTGCTCGCGTAATCTATGCTGTTTCGACTTCGTACCTGAAACCGGCATCGGTCAATGTAGATACGATTTTGACGACAATAGCCTAGCGAGAAAAGTCTCAGGTCTGCGACACAGATCTTAGTCGTGTCATTCTATCGTAATGAAGTTGTTAATCGTTTCGCTTGTTGACAGATCTTCCATGGGAAATTGTATAAGTGGAATGGGTGAAATATTTTTCAAGCATGCGTAAAAAAGAATTTTTTGAGATTAAAGCGTTCTTGGCGCCTGAACCAACAGTTCCTTCCCGTGTGAAGTACCAATGACCTACTAGGACTGCTTCCAGCTATTCGCAGTTACCAGGCGATTTAGTTTCCCAGGCGAATTTATTTACAGACCGAAATGGGTCACCCTGTATAGTGAACTGTAATCTCGAAAGCTCTCCCAATCCAACATCCTTCGTACGTTAGAAGCGCACGAATTTTTCCACCCTTCGATGTTTTCGCGGAGAATTTCGTACGAAGTGTGTTTTAAGACCTTGCTTAATAGGTCAGTGGAATAATTGAGAACGACCTCGTAGTACTCTTCATACGCAAACATCTAAAGAGCTTTTAGCAAGGTCTTTCGTCCCTATATCAAATTTTTGACCTACGATGTACGTAAATACACGTGAAAATAAGCGATCTAGAAACATTCTCGTATATTCTCTAACGTCGAATTTCTGTATAACGTAGTCAGAAATTGTTGCAAAGCGTTTCATCCCTTAACAGACTTTCGATGTATCGTACAACGTACGAACAAACGAAAGTTCGAAGCGAAACACCGTTGCCACAGAAATGCCACTAAATGATCGAATGTAACGTAACGAAACGCCCCGGGACTCGCATTTTTCTACGGTCCGGTTCGATCGATCCTCACCCTTGGCACCTCGGTGGCGCACCCCTCCACTCCACTGTCGCTTCCGTCTTTGCTGTCCTTCCCTTCGCCCGTATAATCCTTCCTCTCGCTGTTGAGAGTTGAATCTGGCTTAGTTGCCTCGGAAGATTCGGTCACGTGGATCACGGTGATGTTGCAGTCGCTGTTTATCGTCGAGTCCATATCATCCTCGCGCAAAGGCTTATCGGCTTCGACCAATGGCGAGGCGAGGTCCTCCGGGACTCCAGAGTCTTGCCTCGCCACATTCTGCATTGGCGAAACTTTCAGACTGTTGTCCTCGAGCGGCGTCTTCTCCATCTCGAGGCTCGGTTGCTCGTTCGTCGGTGACACGCTCATTTCGCGGTTGCCATTCTGTAATTAGAAATAGTCAACTTAATGGATACCTTTGTACGAAGAGAATTCGAGGAATGGAAGAAACCTAAGTAACAGCTCGCTTCAGGCTTTAGCTGTTACGACGACTTTTTATATAATTTTTTACGCGTTACATACGTAATACGCATACGGTATAGTAGAACTCTACCGAGTATCGCACAGTGTGGAGGATTACAATACAATTTTATCCTCGCAGACCTCGTTGCCGAGAAAATCGAATATAAACGTCGCATCGAGGATGCCGTAGGCTGCGTCGATTCCTGTCTGAACGTATTCGGGCTCAATTTCCTCTTCTTTCCGCGAAAAAGGGAAAAAGATAACAATCTAGGTCGAAGGAAGTTGAAATACCAAAGAAGGACCGCACAGCGAAGTTATCGTAGTCGCGCTATGCCAGAGACTGACCGACTAACTTAGGCACAGACGAATTCTCGAACCAGGGAAATGAATAATCGAAAGGGGCCGTTCACGGTTGAACGAACAAAGCAACGTCCAGCACAGACCGGACAGACTCGCCAGATCGATAAAGCAATTAAAATCCGGATCTTGACCATGCATTGGCAATCGGCTTGATATTCGATTACTTCGGACCATATCCGGCAATCCTTCCAGGATTCACGAAAATGAAACACGCATGGACGGGGGCCAACGATTTTTGAGATCCAAATGAAAATTTAATATTCCGTCCAATCGCCCGAAGGAAATTCCCCGTTCATCCGATTATACAAGGGGTTAAACGAATTCGGGTGTGAAATCTATAGGGTGATTTTGCTTATTTCGATAAATTCTTCTTGAAAGTATTTTAGTTATTTCTTAGCTTTCTTCTAAATTTCGTCAATTTCTTCCTTCATCGTTTCGTCCTATCGTTGCTTTACTTTTTCAAGTTTCACACTGGAACTTTCACCTGCGAATTAAACGAATGAATTTTACTTATTACGGGAATGAAGGTGTCGCGTCGCTGGTACGAGATCTTCGCTGATTCATCGGCCATGCGCGTAAATGCACGTGTTTGAAATATCGTGAAATACCAGCGAGAAATTGCGAGTAAGATCGCGTAATCGCGCTGGCAATTTGTTTCTCATTCCCCGCCGAGGAATCTGTGACATGTACCTTTTGGTCAAACGTATAAAACTCGCTGCAAAGACGGATCGACCAAAGTCCTCGAAGCATACGGTAAAAATAACCGTTACGTGTGTTGAATTATGTCTCTTAAAAAGAAAAAAAAAAAAGAACGCAATTTAGACGATCAATTTAAAAAACACATTAGCCGCCTCAATTAAGTTATTACCAACTGGAAAACAAAAGAGGCAGTAATAAGAAAGAAAAACATAGTCAAAGAAATAGGATGTACTAAAATTGACCATTGCGTGTTGAAAGAAATACGTTTTTATTCAGAAACGTTGTCTCTACTCTATTTCAATACAAAACCAGTTACTTCGGTGATCTTGATCGGTATGTTTCCTACTGCTTGTTACCAACTATCGCGACTGAAAGTCTTACGTCCATCGATTTAACTACGTACAAATGACATATTATTGCGATATCCAATCGGTGTATTGCGATGCTCAAGACGCTTAGGTTTTAAACGGCATTGAAAGTCGAAAACAAAGTCCACGAAAGAAGAAAAGGAGGAACATTGGTTCGACGTGACCGTAGCGGTAAAAACATGGGCGCACTCGCCTCCACTTCCGTCTTATAATCTCTCGCTCGATGCTTTCCTTTCTCTTTTTAGTCACTGCTTCCGCAATATATTCCTCTCTTTCTCTTCCGCGTGGTTACGTACATACTATGTACTCCAATCGTAATCGGCGAGGAAGATCACGTCAGCACGCGGTGCTCCCCCTTCCCAGCATGTTTAGATCGCGTAAAAGGCGTTTAAATCACGTGCTTAGTCATTGAACGAGTGTGCGATCCATCGTCGATCGATCGCTGCGCATCTTTCGCGTAATTTATATCTGATGAAAGGCAACAAGTCTTGGCGACGAATGCATCCACGTATCTCCCGATAAACTCTCTTATCAAGCTTTATGTCAGGATTTTACTAGTTGGCTCATTTCGACTCGTTAACGACGTTTTTCGCATTACAATTGGATGATTCTTTCTGTGTCGTAATTTAAAGTAACAGGGAATTGCTTTCGACGATCGAGAGAAATATCAGAAGGGAGAAGCTCTGGTATCCCTAATTTAAAGATGCTCGAACATCGTAAGTCGTAAGGCAAAGATCATAGAAACGATGAGATATCCCTTTAAATTAAACCGCATCGACGCAAGAAATTCTAATTCGCTTCCAGCGCTTGAGTTAGAAAATTCGACGTTTGAAAATTCATACGTATATTTAATACTTCATATTTCTAAAATTTACATCGTTGGAACGAAAATGCTGCAACGATTTACTCGATATTCGAGCAATCCAAAAAATCTGAATATACGAGAAACGTTAAAACATTCTACACCGCAGTGACCTACGAACGATTAGGTCACTCCACCCACCACTAGAATCCTCGAGCGACTCAGCCGGATTCGAGTTTCCTCCAATTACACAAACCATCCAACGGGAAACTTTAACCCACCAGCGATCACTGTGAAACGACGAACGACGAAATCCTTTCGTTTAAATTTACGTAGTTTCCCGTTCCTCCAAACAATTATTACCCGGTCTAGCCTATCTAAATCCCATCGACGATTACCTCCGAATAAAAGCCATCTATTCGAGTACCTTGTAATCTCGATACATATTCCAATTTCGAACAAAGCGATCGATAATGGTACTACAGCGAAAAAAGGGGGGCAGACCCCGACGAGCGTCTGAAAGAAATTGGTCGACTCTGAGAAATACGTAAGGTCGATATCGTTAGCGATAGAGAGCTACGCTTGACCGTGATAATTGGCGAGAACCGTGTAAAAGCGGTTCTCGTGCCAGTGGCGGCTAGAAGGTCTCGGTGAAGTCCCGAAAGCGGCGAGGCCGGATTGGCCGACAAGGAACCCCGGTTCGTGCCGCGCCAACCATTATTACGGCGCAGCTACGCTGTTGCTGCTGGCTGTCTCGTTCGACTACTCAACAAACCAACAACTACTCGATCCCACGTTGGGTTCACGGTACCACGCTCCTCGCACCGTCTTGCCACTTTGTAATTTATTCCGCCTCTCGTTGCGTCCTTTCAGTGTTTAATATTCTATAGTTAATTCATCGATCTGTAGTTTGGTTCGTTGGTCGAGCGAACACTTCGACGTGTCCATTTTTGATAAAATCGACGGAGAAACGCAAGTTCTCTGTCTTTTTGTTCAACTAACTAACCGGTGTGTAGTTGCTCGATCGCTCGATCAAGGGCCCAACAAATCTCTTAACGCGTTAATAAAGAAGAAAATCGACAGAGGAGGGAGACGAAGAAAAGTGACATTTTCGTTAATTGGTTGGTTAATTAAAATTTCTTCCAACGTGCGTCCTTTTGGACTGAAGAAAGTTGACGGAAGAACAGTGTATATCGATTTCTTGAAGCAGTATTTGGAACGGTGACGTAGAAGTGCAACGGAGTATGAAAGCTAACTGTTGTGTATCTTGGCGAAGAGAAAATAACAGGTTTGGCGAGTTTGACGGACTGATTCTACAAAAGGATAGATCCAGTATCAAATATATATGATAAATATGTGCGATCCAAGGAGAAAGTGAAGAATCTCGACAAAGAAGATCAAGGTGAGTCTCGTATCGATTTAACAAACTTGATGCTTGAAACCGATCGAACGCTTCTCCGGTTAGTTACGAAAAGAAACCTATGTCTCGAACGTTTGAAATGCTTTGGTCTAATCTCGAAATTACCGTTTGCTAGGAAAGATTCTATCGCCACAATCTTGGCCTGAATATTTACGCGAAGCTAATCTAAATATTTTATATTTTCCAGAACTCGAAGATAGCTGGCGTAGAAAATAGCGAAGATAATGAAAAATCGCTTTATCCGGGAACCAAAGCCTATCGTCGCAAACGCTGTTCCATCGAAATCTATCTTTCGAAAATAACGCGATCCTCGGGATATTTCTGCAAAAGTTCTCGAGTTGGTCAAATATCGCCACGCAAATCGCGATATCTAGATATTATACGAAGTATTATACACGGTAATACCTAAATATCTATCGCCCAACGCTCAAATATATCAAATATATCAAATATAGCACGTACAAGTTATAACGAAATTTCTGATCCAACTGATTGTAAAATCAAAGAAAGCTCAGCGAAAGCACTCACCTCGTCGAACCGCAGCACCAGGCTGTTAAACCTGACGACGATCCTCCTGGCGAACATGGAGAAGAAAAACAGAGCCTGATTCGTCTAGCCGATTATCGAATGAATTTGCCAAGAACGAAGAAGCCAGTTAAAAACGACGAAACCACTGGCGATTAAAGACTCGACTGGACGAAGGAGGAACAACAACTCCGGAAAATCGATCTCCGCGAGCGTTGCATAAGACGCTTCTCGGACGTTTCGTTTTACAGAAACACCTCTACGATTACACTCGGTACCGGATCGCGAGAAAGGCCGTAAAAATAGACGATCATCGTTTGAAAAACATGGGAGTGAAGGAAGGAGAGGTGAGGAAGATCGCCGGCGATGGTCTCTCGGTGAATCTATGCTCCAACAAACAGGTCCTCGAGATCACCGGCGACGGATGCGACATTTCGATGTCGAAGAACCGAGGTAGCGTGAAAGTAATTGGCGACGGTTGTCGATTGAGGATCGACCAGAACATGGGAGACGTAGAGTACACGGGGGATGGCGGGCAGGTTCTTTTGGGTCCCAAGTCGATCAGGGATAAAGTAAAGTATCACGGTGACGGCGGTAGAATAAAGTTCGACGTGGAGTTGAGAATGAGAAACAGGAAGTCGGAAGTTTCGAAGGAGGAGACGGGAAAAGGAATGGACGAAGGAAGGAGGAGCTCCGAGGGAAGCAAGGATGCCTTGAAAAAAGAGAATTCGGAGGCGGAGAACGAGGAAAAGAAAAAGAATAGAAGAAAGGAGAGACGAGGCGATTTGGACGATAAGGAGGAGAAGAAGGGAAGATCGACGAGGACTAAGATCGTTACGACTTTTGTATACGATGAGAAGATCGTGAAAAAATGGTTCACGAATCCGGAAGCGTCCACCAGGACTTTGAACGGAGTTTCCTCCGTGAGGATTGTGCCTAATCAAACGAAAACGAAAATCAAGGTGAAATAAAGGAGAAAATGTGACGAATAGCGGGAAAATTGTACGATTCTAGAAGAACATTCTAAATCAGAACCCAGTCGAATGGTTCTTAACCAGAGGTGCACGATCTATTGATAGCGGTAGATTTATCGTAGCAATTAATCACCTCCTCAGTCTTGAATTCTTATTTTAATCAGTACCGAAATTGTTCGATTTCGATCTTGACGATACGAATTTAGAAAAGACGAAGTTTAATTTAAAATCGTGAAATACTTTCAATAATCGAACCGCGTCGAGGAAAAAATTTAAAAAAAGGGGGGAAAAGACGTAAGAAACGTCTTGTTAACGTTGTGTTAAATTCTTGCGACCTAAGTCTGACTTAAAGTTCCTACACGTGGATGGAGTTAGAACTATTAAAACATTGAAGAGGATTATCTAATCGTGGATCGAACGTTTCCGTAAAAGTGACTAGCGTGAAGATACTTCCTCGATGATTCTTCGTGGAAGAACTTTTCGACGAAATCGGGGATGCCCGGAATCGAGTAATCGCGAGAAAACGTAGGTAAAAGACATCGGCGATATCGTGATCGGTCAAACTAAAACCAGGGTTATCTTCAATTTCTCGTTTCATCCTTCTTATGAAACGGTGTCAGGAAAAAACAAGGAAATATTTGATAAATATTCCAGTGAAGAATGATTTAATTGTACTTTCCTTTTAACTATAATTCTCTTAGTTCCTAATCGTGAATTCCGTTCGTTAATCTTGCGGAGACTAAGATATCGAACATTTTTAAACAAATTTGTAATTTTTTTTACGTCTTATGTGTACATATATAGATCATAATAATTCAATCGTCAATTGTAATTAATTTCATAATTTGTTAATTACGAATGTTTTGTTTAGTTACTTATTTATTAGAATTTAATTTGAAAATCCCCAAGTATGATCTATTTGTCCGATAGTTCATCCACTTACATTCTGATAATTGCGATAAACCCGCACGAAATATTTACAAGTAATTAGCAATTGTACATGTGATCGATATTTCAGTATTTCATTATTTCTTATCTACTTATCGTTATCGTTGTCAGACAACTCTCATACGGACAGTACAAACCATAGATGGTATAAACACGTTCCATAAACACGAGCGATAATGAACCTCGCGAAATACTTAATTACTAGTCAAAAACAAGTAGAAAAATATGCCGATACGATTTAGTATCTTTCGCTTATTTTTTACCCGGCCACATGGTTATCTACGAGCTTCTAAGTTAAGTATTTTTAACGAGCTTATTTTATTTTCGATCAATACATGTATTTGCGTACGACGAAATACGTACTGATCTGATTGTCAGCGAAACTTTGTTGCCATCGGTGAAAACTTGGAATTACGCTATGTTTTCTGTAGAATCCAACCACTTAAGAAGAACAAAAGAAGATAAATTGGATTTCTATCGTTTTAGAAAATTCTGTAACCAAAGATCTATCGGTTTAGGAGGATCTAGGTTAAAGGAAATTTCTATCGAAATCTGCAGTATTAGTTTCGACTGGCTGTATATTTCAGTGCACGTGTAGCTAAGGAAATTAAAGGATACCTTGTTTGTCTAATAAATCACGTATTACAGAGACAAAGTTTCTCGTATTATTTTCCTGTATACCTCACTTTCGCTCCCTTCGATACCTAGATCTATTTCCTTCGATTTCGCAGCCTTTGAATCTTCATATTTCACTTTTGTGTCCCTGTTTCAACGCGGATCTTCGAGAAGACTTTCTTCGCGCGTATCGACAACGATTCTAACAATCGTATCTTCCACAAAGCTAGAATATTTTTTAACAATAAAAGAAAAATGGCCAAAAGGTGGACTAAAAATATAGCAACGACGTTTTTGGATCGTAACGCGACTGCTGATCGATATTTTAATTGTACGACACCGGAGTATCTGGTGTAAAGGTATTGAGAAGAAGAGCGAGGTTCGCGATGCAGCGAGTCGCATGAGAATTTCGTGACTTTCACCGGTCGATTGGCGCGCGAAAATAAAATCCGTGTAGGTGGCCGCGCTCCATGGGAACGGTGTATGATCGATAGGGGCCGCGTGTCTGCGGTAAATCATCGTCAAACATTCGATATCCGCGAGTTCGTCGAGTGGCACGGCTGGTTCTGGGTATGCAATAACCGTCGTACATCTGCCGGAGGTTTCTCTGTTCGAAATGGGTCGCGACATGCTGACGAAATTACGAATCGTGCGCGAATAGCCTCCGATCGATGCTCGAATAAATTTATACGACTACTATTCGCCTTCGGAAGCTTTATTTGGCGGCTCTTATTAGAGATATCAAGATTTAACGACTCGACCATGAGATTCCGATCTTTCCCTCATTTTCAAAGGTAAAAGATTCGTTTAACGACCAATCCGATATCAAGTTTCTAACTTGTTACTTAAACCTAGCGGTAGCTCGTTAGCTTATTAAGTTAGTTTCCTATTAATTGGAAAATTTGCTAACTTACAAATTTGCTAATTCGCTGATCCAATGGAAGGAAATATTATTCGAGTAATTTCTCGTGTATAGCAAATATGTAGTAGTCCGTAATACTGGTTCCACTTACTAATGCAATTCCTATTGTACGAAGAAAGATCATAGATAGTAGGTTAAACAAATTGCGATTATACGAATTACTTGTACCAGGTTCATGTAGATAAAGTATCGCTGTATTTTTGGCCGCATCATGGTTATATAACTTGGAGTAACGTGGAATGTAAGAATTCTTGCATTCGGAATAAAGAAACGTCCATGTACAGCGAACCGAGTATTGCGAATGTTATCGTAAATTGAACTATCCACTGACGACACGCAACAAAGATTTCATTTTCAACATACAAATAGAGAATCAAAGGAATCCACTGTACCATCGCTATTCCGTATCTATTGTACCCAAGACGTTCCGTAGAACCCATCGTGTCCAATTTACTATTTTTCCTATCAGATGTAGTATACGTTCGATTCTTTGAACCGTGTTACTTCAACGCTTGAAATCACAATGATTTCTAAGCTCCGCGCGTTTTGCCACCAGGTTCAGATATTTATTCATGCCGGTTGCGTAATATTCTAGTTGAAAAACCACTGTGGATATTGTAGCAACGTCGTTGCGATCAAAGTATCGTCGATCGATATCAACCTGACCATGACTCTGTCCTCGGATCATTGATCGATAATCTACGATAAAGAATCAAGTAAAAATCACGATAATAAAAACCTGCGTTAAGCAAATCGAGCGAATCCATCTGTAAATATATTTAAAAAATAAAGAGACTTTTAAAAAACCAGACCGATATCGGCTGATAAGATATCGCTAACGCGTCGTCCTATCGTCCGATCCAGTTGGGCATTAACAGAATTCATAAGTGAAGGAGATAACGACAATTTTGTCGTCGCTGGATATAGCCACAGTATGGTATAATGGGTTTGGAAATGATCGTACGCGCAAAAGTAAGTCAAACACGTAAAATATAATTTTTCACTCGCGACGCCTAAACGAAAGAAGCAACCAGAGAGTATAAAAATTGGAAAAATCAAAGACCAGAAGACGCGTATGATCCACTTGCTACAAGGATTTAGTTGTTTCGATCGTGAAGTTTCGGACAAGCCTGACGACGATACGCATTTCCGCCCAGACGAACGAGGATTCTTTATATGGTCACAGTATCGCGCACGAGGAGCGGATGCGTTCGTTCCTTCGTTAATTCAAGGAGGAGCCCGTTGGAATCGAGGGTCGCGACGCCATTCAACGCTTTCATCCGCCTTTCTGACCCAGCTTTCCGTCGACGCGGTGCAAAGGTCGCCAGTCGTAATGGAGGTCAACCGGGGATCGTTAGCTAAGTTTCTTACTAGAGAAAACTCGCTTTGCTCTTTATTAAGACCATCGAGGGATTCGAGAGAAAGAAAGAAAAGAAAAAAAAAAAGAAAAAGATCCCCTCGTCTATTACCACCGTGCTCTGTTACGCGCAGTTCCACGACTGAACAAGTCGCTTTCGAGAATGTGAAATTAGTTGGGCGTACTCGAGAGGATCCACAGGAACTGTAGTTTACGTTCTTGCAGCACGCTTCAACATTTCTTACGAACAACAGCCTCTTTTCTTTTCAGAATTCCAACTAAAGACATTTTTCTAAAGAAAGTTAAACTAGATTATGTTACGATGTTTCGTATTGTTGTTCTACGTGTCGTATGTATGTTTTGACCTTCGAACGACCTTCGAACGACCTTCGAATCATCGCCAAGCGACATCGAACCGGACCGTTGCAAGTTCGAAACGAAATGTTAAGTCGCTATCAGAGATAATTAATCATTTCTCTTGCAGTGTCCTTGACACCTCCGACTCCACGATTTTCCGTAATTTCTTTAGCCTAGATCATCGAACATTCGAGGAATTGAGGAAAGTTGTGGAATCGAAGGTGTCAAGGACGCTACAGGAGAAATTTTTAGCTGCCTCTGACGGTAGCTTAACATTTCCGTTAAAACTTTATCAAACTATCGGCGAATCAAGGTGAAACGTTGACGCTCTTGAGTATTTTAACTTCCGAAATATAATTTTTCTACGCTCTGTTTGATACGTACGAACGATACAGAAGAAAAGGAAGAAAGGAAGAGCCAGAAGCAGGCAACGAAAAGAGCGTTTGGAACGAAAAAAAGGGGTGGAAAGTCGATCGGTGCGGATGTAATTAACAGTATACAGCGAGACGAATAGAGAATTCTGAACGCTCGCTAAAGTTCTACCCTAACTCGGTGAAACGTGCGCCCGTTAATGAGGACACGTGCACCTCTTCAGACGGACAATGCTGACGCCATATACCGGGTGATGCTCGCGTATCACCACTCGATTATATTGTAAATATTGACTCTTTGCGAAGCTTCGACGAAAATTCCATTAGTCAAACGGGTCGACGTAATTGAAACCACCGTTCACAACATAATCGGAAGAGGACGTGTGGCCCATCGATAGCAACCAAAGACACACATACACACACACACACACACATATATATACATATATATATATATATATATAGATAGATAGATAGATAGATAGATAGAAGAAGAAGAAGAAGAAAGCGTGTATCCATACCAAGAATCCAACCAATTGTTATTTTCCTACTATTCGACTATCTTTGTTTAACAAATATTTTACCGCAACATTCGTTTCCATTCCAAAATCTTGTCAGCACCTTTTAAGTTTCTTGTAACGCGATACGTGTACGTTGAAATTCAGATGAATTTGCAACGATCTAGGTAGATCATGACTGAACGTATTCGCAAACGTAAATCTGCCTATAAAGACACGCTGCCAACTAAGAATCCCTGTGCGATTTTTTAACATACACGTTCATGAAAGAGGCGAAAGAGATTAAATTGAGATTCGTTGCGCTGTACAAGGTGTACCCGCTTCAAGAGCGGACAGGTGGCGCGAGAACAATGAAAAAAGTTCATACGAACCTGTGGTCCTGTCTTACCTTCGTAGAAGGTCCTCGAAATGGCTACCTTTGGTTCGGACGTAAGCTTGCAATCGCCGTATCGAAGAATTTCGCAGTCTCTCCAGAATATTCCACGCGCATGTCGGACAATACACACCGACTGTAGCCATTTCGAGGACCTTCTGCGAAGCTAAGAAGTTGCGAATTACCGAAACGCAAAAATAGCTATAATCTCGAAACGAGGTCAGATAGGACACATATTCGTACCAACTTATCACGATACACCCTGTATATTCGTCATATTGCATTTTTAATATTACGAGACGTATAATAGTTCCAGCACATGGCGTGTCGTTAATTCAGATAGTAGTCGGGCTAACCGCAATGCGGTTGAAACATCCCTATCCTGATAACATTGAACGAATTGTTCGCGCCGACGAGTCTGAAAGCTTGCTCGGTTTTATCGAAGCAATGTGAAGAATACGCGTGGATCCGCCTCGTGTTACAAGCCAATTAGTCGTATCGGAAAATTCGAACAAACTTTCCGTCGCTCGATAAAAGAATTTTAATATTCCAATCTTATGTATCACCCTATATATCTGCGAGCCACTTGCTACCGTCTATTATACCTTGCGTTTCACACATTCCTAACGAGTCTGTTCTAATTGCTTTATACCCAATTACAACCTTTAGAAAGATTCTAAAAATTCTAAAAGATGCAGAACGATTGTTTTCATTCGAATAAAAGATTATTAGACGAGGTTCGTTTCTATAAAATCTTGCGATATACGAGTATACGCATTGTTGAGTATCTCGAATCGTTCAGATCCCACGGTCTCCAAGAGTAAGAGTATCGCACGTTTCGTATTTAGATCCGCGTTTAACTCAGAAGCGAACACGAGCTGCTGTACGTGTACACGGCCAGCGAATAAGAAGAAAAAGAGCTGCGTTGCAGCTTGCGGCTTGCAAGCTGTTCAGATCGACCGGCTGGGAGCGCGTGTTTTCCACGGATTTTTGCGCCTCCTCGTCGACGCTCTCGCTTCAGCTTCCGTTCGTTTCTCGCGTGAATTCTCAAAGGAGTGAGTCTCTTTGCCACCGCGCCGTTTGCTTCGAGAGTTCAGAAACGAAATAACAACGGGTCTCGCGGTCTCGCGAATCTGGGTGAAATCTTTCATTCTTTTACTCGTTCGACGAATATTTAATCGGTTCGGAAAAATGCGATTAAAACGTGGATACGAAAGGCAAATAGAGGTAAAATGTGAAACAGAGAAGAAGGGAGATTCAAAGAATGGTGAATAATTCGAAGGTGGAAGGGGAAAGAACCCTGAACGAGTAACTGATCCGTAACAGGCTGTAGCAAGAAAGACGGCTAACAAGATAAGCAGTTTGTCGCAACTATATCCAATTCGAACCTCTGTTTTCATAACAAAGTCTCACGAGTGAAAGCAATGATAAAGGGATTTGCGTTGACACGAGTCAAAGAGATTGCATTATGCGGACGATGTATAATAATGGCGACAAGAAAGATCGTGCAGGAAGCCTTTTATGCAATTTCGTGCCGCGACTCGCACGAAGACGAAACCAAATAAGGTAGCAGAACGTGTAACGCGAAAACGTCGACGACGAACCACGCTGCGCGATCCATTTTCGTTCCGTCTCGTCCTCTCTGATCGTCGATCGTCCCATTTAAACGATCCTTCGTTCCTTTTGTCCTTTCGATCGGAAAAGGAAAACGATCTATGCCTTTCAAGATGTTTCGCTTTATCTTCCAACGCGATAGATCGAGTCCGTCCCATTCGATTCGTAAACTTTCTCGTTCCTCCACGAACAACGCAAAGATTTTCAACGTTCTTCGTCGTCATCGAAAATTGTTCGATTCGATAATCGATAAATAATTTGCATTCGAGTTACGTAAAATTTGCATGGCTGCGCATCAAAGTACTCCGTCATTTCGACGTGCAAACCAGCAAGGTGAAATTATTTCGTTATGATTCATGCCACGAATTCTATTCTCAACTACAGGACGGTTCGAATGTGACGTAATAGTTACGATATATTTAATTCCAAACGAAACGAAAAATTTCACATCGTTTTACGTTTACGCGTGTGTCATAGAATATGCGAGAAATTGTTCGTTGAATCATCCAATGAGGAGAGACTATGGGGTTCGATAAAACGCGCATAGCACGCAGAATTTATTTAATTACAGGTACTGACGTGTGCCGGTAGAAATTATGTTGTGCAATTATATCGTTATCTCGCGATTATATGCTTCGCGTTATTTCATAACGAAGAAGAAACACGTTAGATAACCGACGAGCCCTTGAGATCGAGAATGCCTCGGTTTTCCTCCACGGAGAATTTATTATGCCGCGATATCGAATGCAAACAACCGTACCGCTCGTTCGCTTGTTTTCCAATATATAAAATCCTTTCTCCCAATAGTCCGATCGCTATAATTATCTTGTTAATCGTCAGCAATTAATCGCCCGCACATAGATACGTATTTGAAATATTCCAGTGAAAATATGCGGCACAACCGGTCCGAATCCATCGCATTAGCATTGCCTTTCGTATAATTGCCACGCGGAACTTTAATTCATTATTCGTAATAAATTCGAATCTCTGATATTGTAAATTTTGTTGACGAACGTTTATTCTGAGTTCAAAGGCACGGATGGACGCGCAGAGTGATTCTCTGATATTTGTATAAGATTATAAAAGTAACGAACGGTTGTCGAAGGAAATATAGAAGCGAAAAGTTCTTAAAATATTAATAGAAAATTAATTATCGAGAATTACCTTGAAAAAAGAGAAGAGCCGGGGAGCGAGCGAATACGAAGCGATTCGTTCGATGGTCGTCATAGTGACTCCTCCGCTTCTCGAGTCAACGAGATCGAGAGTCGCGTCAGAATTGTATTTAGGGTTGCATTTACGTGAGTTGAATCACCAGAGATATTGATATTTCGCTGGTAATATATTTATAAATAAGCTACAGGCACAGTTACAGGGATTTTACCGTCTTTTTCCGAGCGAATTGATTCAGATTCTACTTGTTGCTTGGATCGCATCCAACCATTCTGACCGTGTCGAATTCTACTCGCGAGTATTCCTGACTGAATTCGCCGGTAGAAAGTTTTGCTAATTTAGAAGTTTGCTATTTGTGGAATTTCTTATCGAATGGTAAATCGAAAATGGTAGTTGGAGAAATAGCAAAGCGACGTGCACAGGATGATTTATGGGCTGATTAAAATAAAATCTGATTGTAAGTAATTATCGGGGTCAAACACCTATAGTTGACAACGAACTTTACTATGCAATTCGTTGACGTTCAGCGTCTGTCCAGATGGTACTAGCTAATAGATACTTATATTCGATGACTCGTTGACTTTTTTCGGACGGTGCATGTTGAGAAAGGCCGATGCCAAAAGCTGAATATGCGCAGTGGAATTTTGCTTACGAATGCTTGAATGAACGCTTATGAATGAATATGGCGAGTGCCGATATTATTATCTTCACACTTGTCGAAAATATAACGTCGAACACCTACGATAACATGGGCGAAGAATCTAAATAGAGAAACAGGAAATGTTAGTTGGCAATTGCAAAATGTAGAGTCTTGTTAAAGTACAAATAAACATATTCGGAGCCTGTATAAATAAACAATTAGAAAGTTAAATAAACAAATATCCTTTTCCTGGTTTTTTAAACGAGCGAGTCGGAAAGGAAAAAAGGACCGTGTAGTTAACGACGCGATATCGACGAATAAAAAATATCTATTACACCCAACGAACCAATCCAAGCGAGAACCGTCAAACTTTCTTCTAACTTTTATTTTTATCGGACGACGTTTCCAACGCTTGTACCGTAACAGACGTCTGCCAACCTAACCCCGAAAGATATTCAAATCCTTCCATCTCCCATATGTCCCAATTTCTATCCTACCCGTGTACGTCTACCACGCAAGGATTGCAATCGACTTTGATTCTCGGGAGAATAATCGAGATAGCTAGTGGCCGTTAATCGACGATTGCACCATCATATGTATCTGATTTGGGCACTTTCTCGCGTCAGGAATAAAGAGCGCGAAAGCGACATCGATCGTCCGCCGCGCCGCGCCGAGACGAAGAGACGAAGAGAAGCAAAACGACCGGTGAGTCAACGATCCTCGCGATGATGCGAGCCGTTGCATCATCCGCCGACGAAAGTTCGGACTACGTCCAAGACGTGACCAAAAAAGGCAACCACGCGGATCAAGCGTGCAACGAACGATCGAAACGCGGTTGCACGTCGCGCGCAACGTCCAAAGGAATTTGTCCAGCGAATTCTACCTATCGATCATTGCCAAGCAAAAAGAGATTAAAATAGAAACGGACTGATATTATTCGACGACGGGATCGGTGACCTTAGTCTAGAGAAAATTTCGTCGCGAAAACCAGATGGCGGCGTACAGCGAGTTCGCATTAAGCTCGTGGGTACTCGAGATAGTCTCGAGTAGCTTCCGCAAGTTCTCCTGCTGAAACGATACGAAACACGGAACATACGACGCGCGCTGTTCGCTTGGAGTTGATGCCACGATAGGATCACCGCGTCTCACGACTTCCTTTCAAAAGAAACATCAATTTTCTTTTATCGCGCAACGTGATTTTCACTCTTCCATCGATTATCTCCAACTTAAGATAATTGGGTTCTTCCAATTCCAGCGCGGTTTGATCGTCCTGTTACGACGATACACGCGAGAAGAAGGGGATTAAAATTCTTTTATGGGAAAGCTTTAGATTAAAGGGTGCACGGTAATTTCATTTGTATGCAGCGGTGTTAGATCATGGGTGGATAGTAGTAATTGGTTACGTGATTAGAAAGAGCGATCCTCGCTCCTGGTAATAAGTCAGAGCTAGGTATTTTGTATGCTCGTAATGTTTACAAAGAGGAATCACGATCAAAGTATATCGAGATCGATTCGAACTTTGAATCTGACCTTTCGAATTTCCCATTTCGATTCAACGTCTAATACCAAAGGAACGAAGCCGACGGAATGTAACAAGATTCGCGAGCGAACAAAACGATCGAACAAGGCGATTCGTAGCGCGGATTGAAAAGAAAGTTCGTAGGAAACTCGTGAAGCAAGCGCGAGAACCGATTCTATTGCGCGTTCTCGGTGCACGTCGTGCGAACCATTAAACGCGACTGCGACGCCGCTGCGAGATTCTTTGCATGCCGGCTGGGCCGCGCATCGTGCAAATATTATGGCGAGGTCGCAGATGGCCCGGCAGAAAACGAGCAAAATTCCGGCCAAGTCGACGCGTCAAAGGTGAACGCTTCGATGCCAGGAATAACCAAGCAGCTTCTTTTTATAATGTTCGCGCTGCGTGTCGACCGTACGTTCAACCAGAATTTACATACCTACCGCGGAAAACCTCTGGCATAAAGCGGCATAAACGCACAAACGTAAATCAGATACGAATTCACGCTGCCAACGCCGCGAATCTACTCTTTTCAAAATCTTTCGTAGACCGGTAATCTGTCACGTGACCGAGTAGTTTAAACACACGACACAGCGATACAGTACGTATAGCGGAAGAAAGTTTTCCAACAACCACCGAGATCCTTCGCGCGAGCAGCAAGTGGAACCTCAAACGCAGTTCGTCGTCGTGTCTTTCGACTCGAGTCGACGTTGCTTCTAGCTGCCTGACCTACGGCACCGAACGTCTATTATTAGGCAGCTTGCGTTTCCTCCGACTTCACCGGGATTGCGGTGGAAAATGAGATGCGCGAATTTTCTTCCTTGCGTGACCTTACGCGATCTTTCCGATCGTGACGCGTTAATTAGATCGACCAGATAAAATTCAGCAGCGATAGTCGACGGATCGCTCTTCTTCCACCTCTACCTTTCCATCTGTTTCTTTTCGCGCGTCGCGTACCACTTGTGCGCGCGTTGGTTACCAATGTTGTTTTGCGTATTGGAGCATATACTCCATATACTGTGTGGCACATTGCAGCATTTCGTAGACTCTGCGATTACTTTCGACTTTTCGCGTTAGGAATCGAAGGGCTTGCAACGATAATCAACCAGCCCCTACGCTTTAATCGAGGGGAAGAAAGAAAGGTACAAGGTTTCGTATCGGGGGAGACAAAAGTTTGTTACTCCGACTACGATAAATATTTGTAGCACGAAAACGATTCGGTTGGTTTACAACTTTTGGTTGGAACAAGTTCGTCGGTTTGCTTCAAGTACTGGAAAGTAGAGCTACTTGCTTCGATCGCTACTTACTTTGCAATTGACACGGTATCGTAATTGACTCGACCAACCAATAGAAAGATTCTTAAATCAAAGAATTAACGTACATCGTACTGCATCGTGCCTTTTATCGCATCGCGTCGTGTACCAGCACGCCACTTCGTCGCACTTTATGTCATTTATGTCCGTGCACATACATACGTAGCATACCTTCCTCGCACATGCACGAATTTATACACCCAATTTCACACACGTTTGCCAGCGACGTATTTTTCGATTACGCATACCGCACACGTGCGTTATACGCGTCGCGTAGTCTGCCAGTTAATGCAGATCGTGCGAATCGAAAGCGGTCGCAGACTCGCGTTAATATTTCTGCTCCACGCGTTCGATGACTCAATGACGGTCACATGGTGGGGTGCCCCCCTCGTTCCAGCAATCTTTGTGGGGTTTACAGAGGGGCGAGCGTGTGGAGGGCCACGTGTGCGAGCCAGATAAATCTACTCGCGTTAACCCTGCCCGTTTTCATCGTATTTACACACCATGTACGCCATGGGTCAATGTTACTCATCCGTACTACGATATAATACGACATTCCCAACCATAGAACGAAATAATAAATCCGTAGACACGGTGGCTGCAAGAAACGTCGTCGCTGCACGCCTATCCTTATTTCTCGATGAAGCTTCTACGTTCCTGGTAATATCAAATTTATCCCAATAGTATGAAACAACTGTCAAACAACGCTTGGGTTTAATTAATTGGCACGTAGATGTTAGGATAAATTTTTTTATTCCATTTCGTTCTTAACTTTCTTTTTTTCTTTTTTTTTTTTTTTGTTATTTTTTTTTGGAATTAGCTTACGATTTACAGGAAAGGAAATATCGTTTAACGTGATAAGCGACGAACGGAGTTCGTGAAATCGACGGAGAAAAAGGATCGTCTTGTTGCAAAGATTCAGACGGGAGGAATTCGTTCCAGACTGATTTACGCAGTGGTCGACGCGTATATCTGGAAGCGTTAAAAGCAGAACGCTTGGAGGCAGTCGGTAGATGGCAGACAGGGATATACGAGATCCACTGGAGCACGCTTTCACGGACATTTTTCGTGCGAAATATATGCGCTTAACTGTTTCGAGGAACATTTTGCTTACAGCGAGTACGAACTGAAATTTGGAATTCGATTACAGAGTTTTTAAACGTTCGAGGAACGATGGTTCGTCTCTTTGGTCTCGCGATTATTCGAGAAGGCAGAACGTCGTTTAATCGACCGTGATATCGAATACTTGACATAAACCACGCTCTTCGGTAAACGTAAAACTGGAGTGCACTCGTGTCTTCGAGAAAGAAGAGAAACCTTAATTGGAGCGCGTGAGTACACACTCTCTGCTGAGACAAAAGAGAAGAGGGGAAGAGAGGGGGTCGAAGAATATTAATAGCTAAATATAAATATAAAACGATAAACATCGTGTTTCCAGACGTTCCATATTAATAAAGATTCAAGGTAAACAGTTAAAAACCGACATTCATAAAATATCTTGTACGCGAACGAAAGAATATACTCGCACGACTATATGGTTTATTTAAACTCTTTAAACCGCTATACGGTTTCAACGGTTCATTGTGTAGTTATTCGTTTTCGAAAAAAAAATGTATTCGAGTCACCATTTCATCTGGTCTTCTCGACTACTCACGCAGCGTAAGATTTCATTAGAGAGATTGCTCCGATCAACCTTCGATAAAAGTGCCAAAACTTTGGACGTCGCAGACGAAAAAAAAAAGCGAAACTTTGCCATGATTTCCTGAAATCGGACCTTCCTCGAGCTATTTACGGATTGCCTTTAAACTTGTCGTTAAGGACCCGCGTGCGTTTTTGATCGTGACAACCGACTCGAAGACACGCGCGACCGAGTTTTCCAGTTTCGATCAATCCAATGTCAAATCTTTCGTTTTCTTCCTACTTTCCTCTCCTTTTTCTTCCTTCCTCGCTTCCGCTCTCCTCTCGCTCCTCTTTTCTTCCTCTCACCCTTTCATTCCGATTCATCGGTGTTCGATGTATTTTCATACGTCGATAAAATTTATATCGATCACGAGATAAAAGCGCATCCATCGTATAGAATTCAGCTCTATTTCTTCCGAAGTATAGACTCGCACGTGCGTGTAAGCGGCTACACCATTGATAAATCGCGAGAATAATTACAGGGAAGGTCGCAGTATCGATAAATTACGAGAATAATTACACGGAGTAGAAGAGTAGCAGGAAATAAGAAGAATAATTGCAGGGAACGATGCAGGGCGGGTGTCTGCGGCGGTCAGGTCAGCCCGCGTAGAATTATTTGAACAGAACGGTAAATATATCCACGAGCCGGACGAGCGAATGCCTAATCCAAGTCGTGCTCTCGGAAGGGGCAGAGCTTCTGGCTGCTTCGTCAAACGAAGAAACGCGACTCTGCATTCTGCAGAGGCCGTTTACCGACAGCTTTCGGCCTCGAGCTTATTGTTAGTTAGAGACCCAGCCATGATAATTCATCGCCCACGTGGCCGATAGAAATAAACGATTCGCGCCGGAGAACAGCTTTTGCCTACATTAAATACCTGGACTGGTAATTGAAAGGTGTACCATCGGATAAAAGGATCCGTGGAACTAAGGAGTGGTGAAATGTTTTATCGCGAACCCGTTGGTGAGTGCGCTGAGAGGATCGTTTGTTCGATATTTTTATCTCAAGTATCGAAGAGATGCGTTCGTAGAGATTTGTAGAGATTTTAGAAAGTATTGGCGGGGAAAAGAGATTTTTGATAGTCGAATGTTGAAAATAGCTAGCTACTTGGGCGTACTATCGTTAACTTCGCTAGACTCGATGCTAAAAGATCTACGCTTTTAAGAAATATCGTTTCGTCTACCTTGAAATACGCGTCTATCACGATATTTCATTTTCCTACGACAAACCGATACTCGAAACGATAATCGCGCTCTGCAGAACCAACAACAGCCTGATGTAACGTAAGTACTGCGTGTATGTATCGTAACAGGTATAAAATTCGAACGTTACCCCTATAAAACCCTCGCTACGGAAACCCTGCGGATACGAAAGACCAAACACCCTCCACGAAAGCCTATAGGAGACGAGAAATCGAGGAAAGTGTAGGGAAAAGAGTGTTTAAAAACCACGTAGTAGTTGGAACAATGGCGGTGAAATGCGGCTGGTTTTCAGCTTGCGCGGTGGACAATGGGTCTATATCTCTCGCGATGGAAATAGTTATTAGACGAGGGCCCGCAAGTGATCTTGATTGTCAGATACCAAGACTCCCCCACTCTCCATTCGTGCATTATGCAAAGTACCTTCCGCTCGTATTATCCACGGTTTGTTCCCATCGTTGTTGATCGTGGCCGGAGAAAGCGTACGAAATCGCTACGTTCGCGAAATAACGTGGAACGGTACGTATAGAGTAACGTAGGTGTGCATAGCGTTTTTCCTTCGGTGTAAACGCCGGTACACCGTTGAACACGCGATTCTTATGCAAGCATCCTGCATGCAAACACAGTTTGTTTACAGTTAAACGAGATGCATTTAAATATGCCTCGTTGATTTCGATAGACCGGATCCTGCGGCTCTTT
Source organism: Bombus soroeensis (assembly GCA_014737365.1). Classification (NCBI taxonomy): domain Eukaryota; kingdom Metazoa; phylum Arthropoda; class Insecta; order Hymenoptera; family Apidae; genus Bombus; species Bombus soroeensis. The sequence goes on along the minus strand of JACXIL010000220.1, from coordinate 645,861 downwards.
TCGAATAAGGAACATCGTCGACCTTGGATACGCCAGTGAAAGAACGTTTCGTATCGTGGCTGGCTGTAGCGGAGAAGTTTGCGATTTATAGGCTTCATCTTTTCCTTCGATCGAAGAATAGAGAATGACCATGGTAAGGAGATTTTTTTTTTTAGCGGTATTCTCAGAATAGTATGCCAGAGGTAGATAGTTTCGGACATAGTTTCGGTACATAGTTTCGGACGATTCGTAGAGAATTTTTCATTGACGGTGAATACGCAATTATGCGTATAATTGTAGCCGGCATATATATACCGCACGTTCCAAGATTAAAAGCATTGTACGTAGAAATAATATAGCAAGGTATAATACAACGATATAAAAGACTGTAACAACGGTTGTGAATAGAATCGAAAGCTGATGAAACGTACTTAAACTATTCGCCAGTGGTCCGAGAACGAACGAGTTTTCGGTGAATAGAATCTGAATGAATATGTATAATTGATTTCTTTTCTCCGATACTTTGCAACGAAAGAAAGTCTGTTACAAATAAAACAGACCTCGCAGCTACTGTAACATAACCAAAACGTTCAGCCTATACGTACAGCGATGTTACTCGACTGAAAAGAACCGCAAATGAAACGTTACGTTAACACGGAGATTCTAGTCCGACGTAATATTGGTCCTTGATTGATCGATATCGTTTGTGGTAACGAGTACGGAGGCAACTGTGCCAAATCCAGCCGCGTTTCTCGTATGCACGCGCGAGACCGTAAATTGCAACGGATACGTTGGTCCTCGAACGACCTATTAAAATAATGAATTTATGGAAAGAGACGAGAAAACGTGGGACGGGAAGAGCGCCGCGTCGCGTCCTGCTGAATTGCGTGGGCTGTACTCTCGAACGCGTGCACGCGTGAAAAACCGCGTTGACACGATGACCCTCGATCGAATTCGCTCTCAAACAGCGCCTCGTTGGTTCTGGCTGTCTCTCGATTAAGAATTTCTATTACAGAATATTACAAATATGTGATAGACATTCGTTGGAAATACGTTCACTGCTCGAGCCTTTGAAACGATACTTTTCTATAGTAGGCGTTCCGATAAACGATAAAGCGCGATAAAAATGAATTTCTGTCTAAACATCGCGTGTACAATTCCTTCGTACCGTGTATCGTCGAATTCGTGATATTTTCTAGGTCCAGTTTCACAGTAATTTATCACGACATCGAATCCATTTATTTTTCAAATAATTCTCTTACTCGAGTAGATATTTTTTCATTATTTTTATTATTATTAATTTATTATAAAGCTATCATAATGCTCGATATCTTTTTTTACATTTTCTTCGTCGTCATCTCTCTCTTTCTCTCTCTCTCTCTCTCTCTCTCTCTCTCTCTCTCTCTCTCTCTCTCTCTCTCCTTAAATTCGAAACTTACGCAAAATTTGAAAGAAGGATGGTTTCTCGTTGCACTTCTCCGTAGGGTAAGATGGGATTCGAGACAATGGCGTACGATATGGCTAGCGCGTTATATTTGGCAAGAGGAGTTTCATCGTGTAGCACGATTCTTTATGCCATCAACTGTTTGCCAAACTCGCTGGTCGTGATTCGTTCTGAACGTTCGGATTGAAAGTTTGCCACCTCCCTGACACACGGGGTAGAGGAAGGCACGGCGACACGGAACACGGCAGACCTGGGAATCATTCGGATTGGAAACGTTGGAGATACTTGGGAATATTTCGCTTCGCGTTTTATCACGCCAGAGTTTAACAAGCGTTCCAGTGACGATTAATCTACGAATATCGAAAAATATCTTTTGAAATTCAAACGATTCAACTAAAGCAACTTGGAACGAATTGCGTAATAACTGATTCTCACACGATCAGAGAGCAAGTCATGAACCATTACGAAATTGAAAGATCGTAAAATTGCTTCGACGAAACGCGAGGTCATGAGGATATGACGTTAAATAGAGTCACGCGTGAAAAACTAATTACGTATTTTAATCAGCAATCGGTATCAAGACATCGTGTCGCGTGCAGATGAAAAGATTCATCGTGCGTAAAAGGATTTATCTGTCGGTCGAGGAAACGCTCGCACGAAAGAAGGCTAAAGAAGGCTAAAAGAAGGGAAGAGCCCGTTTCTTTAGCAGGCGCGTACTGTCGCGTCGTGTCGTAAATAATTCCCGTCTGGCGTAAACATTAAACAAGTATCGTTTATAAGCGGCGTGGCTGGCCGAGGGAAAGAAAGAAGGAAAGAAGGAAAGAAAGTTCCACTTTTACCGCGAGCTCCTTTTACTCCGGCTCCGCGAGCCTTCCAGTCGTTCCTAAGTTTCCTCAGCGTGCCGTGATTCAATTTGATTTTCGCGCTCTTTTTCTGACGACCCGACCCGTTTATTCTCTCGATACGTACAAAGGAATTAGTTAAATCGTGAAAGAGAAACGCGTCCAGAGTGAAAGACGCAAAGATCAAATAAATTATTGTATATCACGCTGGAAATAAAATGTGTTGCACTATTTCGAGTATAGAGAATTTTGGAAACGTGAACCCGAGTGAAGATTACGAGATCGTATTGCAAATGAAAAGCGTATTCTAAATAATGGAAAGGACGATGAAGGATATGTTAAAGAAACAATATTGGAAAATTGCGTTCTTTAAAAGTAGGAAAATGTGGGAAATATTAAAGGCAACGTGTATAGAAAATTGTTTAGATAATGCCGATAGAAAATGGAGGATCTTTCCGTAATACTGTAACGATGCTATAGAAAGTGTGTCGTGTTCTTTAAAGAATCGCCGAAATAATAGAAAAAGCGGCAAAAAGAGAGATAAAACTGTGCAAGGACTTGTAAGAGGAGGCGATTTAATTGATTTACGTAATAGAATTGGTCCGCCGTCGAAAGCAATGGAGCCTCGCGTCGTTGAAAGTGGAAAGTAATTTCCTTACGTACCTTTTTACCTTACGTATTTTTTGCTATTTCGTCTTATTTCTGTTCCACTTGCTCACCACTGTGAATGATATACGCTCTTCAAATAAATTATCACGAAAGCCATTCTTTCGCACGCGTGAAACTAATTTTTTTTTTTAACGCAAACATCAAGTTACAAGCGTTAAAGAAATAAATAATTACCATTAACAAAATTATTGACACATACTCGAGACTATCCCGATAATAATTTCTTTACGAAAGAAACTATTGATATTTCAATTACGTGACTATGTTCCGAATTTCTAGAGCACCTTGTATACGTTGTTTTCAACGTTCGCCTAAGGCGTAAACGACCACTCTAAAAAGTAGAATAATTAAAGGTAAAGAATGGTTGACTGAAGGCAAGGTATGTTTCGTTGTATTCGACGACCTCAAACCGGCGTCAAAATAAACGATATAATCTGCAAATAACTTCGCTTTCATGAGGATTACGTAATGGTCATCCTTATGCCCTACTTGCGATACGTTGCGACAGACCCCAGAGTTTATGTAATAAATGGCGAAAAAACATCGACCGTATTAAATATTCTACGTTCACGACCGGCTAACCGCATTCTTATTTCAAACGAACTGGCGGCAATTTTAAATTGTCAAATATTCATACCGATCGGTAAGTAAAATTTTCAGAAATGTAAGAAAACGTTTTCATTTTTCTCTATGCTTTCTAATTGCCTAATGGCATCGAAAGACACGAAAAAACATTCTATAGCCGGTTTTAATGTTTCGTTTCCGTGTTCGTTCCAACGAAAAGCACCAGCCGTTATATTAAGCCGTTTCAGAGGACGTTATCGCTGACGATTACACCAGCTTATCTACCCTTTTCACAGAGCAGCACATCCTACTATGTAAACTTAGCCTAATGAATAACCTCCATAGAGATCATAAAATCCTACCGTAATTATCTACTTGCACGTTCCTAGCTATGAAATAATTTAGATATTAGAAGTTATATGAAAATATGGTACTCAAGAAGGTAACCTTACGAACAATTAGAATATCCAATCGTGCTTAGTTTAAAATAAAATATCTTTTTATTCTTATTGGATATTTACAATCTGTTCCTCGTTAATAGAGTGAGTAACTAGTAAATAAAATAAAATATTAAATACATTAATTAATAAATCTAATCCTACAGAATGGCTATTTTTGCGTACTTTTCTAACGTACGAAAATGCGCACGTTAGAAAGTGTCATAAACCGATTAACGCGTATCCAAAGTTGGGAAGAAAAGAAAAAAGAAAAAAAAAAAAAGAATTGTGCTAAAAATTGTATTCAGGCAATCTTGGGTTCGAGCCTGATGACCCTGTCGCTCGTCTACCATGCTACTCAACTACAACGGGTTAAAAGCGTATAAATCGACAAAACGGAAGGCATTACCGTAGTCGGTGAAACGTGGGCGTGTAGTGGACACGGGTTAACTGACAAATCGATAACTTCTTCAAACATCAGAACTAAACGGGTGAAAGACCTCTCTCTGACAATAGACGAAACGCGAAAAGATCCTCGATTTTTCCGTAGATTATACGATACAAGGACCGCAGAGGAAATTAGTACTTATAGAATTAATTAAAATAAAATTTGATACAATAATCGATTGAAACGAAGCAATAATAAAACTCTTTAACATTTTATTGTAATGAAAAATTCCATTTTTTATAACATGTACGAAGACTTTCGTAGACAGCTGTACATTGTTCATCTTATCTCGATATCACGAATATGCGATTCGATATATTATAGATATTTGCAATTGAATATAAAATAATCAGATAATTCGGCAGTTGATAAATTAGGCTTAGAATGTAATAATCATCGTGATACTACAACGTTTGGTATGTCGCGTACATAGTCAAGAATAAAAAAGAGAAAGGCATTCGGTAATTTTACTCAAAAAGTGAAAATCAGCAAAATCATGGTTTTGTCATAAAGCAGATTCGCTCCGTTATTACATTGGCGATAAAAAAGATCAGACTCCTGGTGGTGGACAGCATGACCGCGATATTATTTCTGACAGAGCGTATTGTAATCCAGGGAACACGCACGAAATGAAGAAAAAAGGTCTAGATCCCGGCCAACTACGTATGCTTAAGAGCGGGAATGACATCTGCTCGCACAGCTTCCGAGAGGACTGCGCAACGCTCGTAAACGATTTCCAAATAAAATACTCGGGGAATCAAGCAATTAGTTAGATGTTTGCTATTTCTGTTTCGTCGCCAAACTTCCGTTTCAAATTTCTGGCTTTGTCCACCTCGTTAATTTTTCTTTTTTGCAATCTTTTCGATATAACCAATTTGCAATTTTTCATAGAAAACTTATTTCAGTATAATGATTTCTTGTGTATTGTATATGTATAGAAGCTGAATTTTGAAATACCTGCCATTTTGTTTCTTTTGATAGAAATTCTGTGCGCGTTAGTCGTCGGTTCTAATATCAGATCTAATGTTAACATTAGAGATTACTTTCTTACGATTGTAAAATTAATTATCCGCAAAAGGGTTTCGTATAGATACTCAAGAATATTTATTCTTTTCTGGTACTCGTTCGTTTCGGAAAAAAAGTTTATGCGTGTTTAGATCGTTATCACGGACATCGCTCAATCCTACTTAAATCAAAATAATTCCTGTTGATTCTATATTCCATATATCTTATTGCTTATCCTATTCGCGAAGAAATAAAGTCTATCCTTAAAGGGTGCGACGACGCCACTGATTTTACGAATCGATCGTTCGATTCAACCAAATGGTGAAATCCTCCAACAAGATCCGATATCCAGTTAAAATGCAAACAGAAGGGAAGAGGACGCGAGGACCGGACGGATTCGTATCAAATATATTCCGAGTGCATCCCCTTGAACAGCGCGGTAACGAAATCGATAACCTATACAAGAAGGGCACTGCCTCTTTCCTTACCTCGACCACGGAAATGTTTGATCCTCGTCCAAAAATGGGAGGAGGTGCCGTTGTCCCTGTTGACGTTTCTTCGATCTCGATACGTAGCACATTTATTTCGATTTATTTACGGGTCGACGAGGCCGGTTAACGTCGAGGCGTGCCGGTTTAATCTCTCGTTTCGCGAATTGCACTGTCGACGAACGTTCAACTCCGAACAAACCGAACAATCGTACAATAGAGAAAATCGTAATAAGAGAAAATGCAGCGTGTGTACGTTTCTTTTGTTTCTTTCGTTCGTTGAGAATTATTGTATATGCGATTCGCGATGTAACTTAGCGAAACGATTTACAGCTTCTGCTGGTTCATATTGGCCTACTAGTTCTACTATACGCGACCAACGCACCACTTTGAGAGCACCTCCGCGGATCGACTGCCAGCTATATTCATACGAGCCACCGTCACTTTACCCGTGGAACAGGAAAGCGATCGACACTCCAGCAACAGCCAGCGACAACTGGCGACGATCAGCAACGACCCCTTCGCGCACCCTTCATCGACTGGTAAACTCACAGCCAGGACACGTCGGAACGGTGGAACGAATGGCGAATAGGTGGTTGAAATTTTGAAATATTCGCGCGCCTTATCGCGGAACAGCGGAACAGGTGGAAATGCAAAACACAAATTAATATACGCGCTTGAAATCGATTATAATAGGAAACTAATTATGCTGTTTAACCGCGCTGGTAGACTTATGTATACACGAGAATTAAAAATATTTAAGAAATTATTCCATGTTCAATTTGTACACCTATTTATAAATATAAATACTTTTAATTTGCGAAAATTTATTTCATGTACAGTCTTTCATGGCTGGAGTTAGCGTCATTAAAGCGTTCTCCATATTTTTCCGTTCTGTTTCGGTTTTAAGAGTATCCCATACTTTTTCCAGCTTTTGTTGTTGATATCTCTAAAAGACAAGTTTCAATTTGTCGACTCAATTTTGTAGCACGTATTTTGTAATTCTGATTCTGTATGATTTAACAATTTTACTTACTTTGATAAAGAGGAAACAATGTTTCAATGTTGCACCCACGTAAAGTATTTTTACTGATACTAAACGTCCTGCTATGTCATTTATGAGTGGGATAGCCTTCAGTAAAAATTTGTGGGGGCCATGCCTGGTTTTCACTAATGCAATTTTTGTATGTATATTGCAATACTTTGCTAAAAAGAAAATTTTATAAAATCGTATATCGTATATCTATTCGAAATTCAATCTTTTGCTTTCAACTTCTACCAGTTTAAATACAAAGATTTTATGTTACCACTAAAACCAGCTTTTATCGCTGCAACTCCAAAATCACCGTACAACTGCTGTACTTTTTGTTGAATAGCACTATGCAAAATCGTAGTTTTTAATTGTAGAGGCTTATTAGATTTATCGCCAAGAGTTATTTCAAATATTATGTATCTACGAATATATGTAGAATTAATTACACAAATTGCACATTCGTGAAAACATAGATTGTAATAAAATATGTAATAAAAATATATAATGAATAAATAGATAAATAATGACATAATATGCCATAATAATAGTTTATAATAAAAAACATAGAAATTCTATTACTGAATTATCAAAATAGATAAACAAATGTAGAATACTTTATTACCTGTTTTTAAAGCGAACCATGGTTTTAGGTTATATGCAATACGTTAAAGTATCAATTGCTCCAGAAAACAACAGTTAGCAGTAGGAATATGTACAATTAGTAAATTCACGCCATTTAACAACATAACAATAAATTATTTAACAAAATAACGATAAATTGCACGTTTTCACAAATTTATGACATCCGGGATATTACCACGTGCGCATTTGATTATTCAATAGATAAGGTAATGCTAGGTCACTGTCAAACACAGTTGCACACGTGCGTTCAATGTGTGCCATATTTCTAATAATTTTTTCTAATAATGTAATCTTTCATTCTTTATTTTGAATTCATTGTTATCTTTTGAATGAATAACATTTTCTCCTTTAATTAATTATCGGAGGCTTTAATGGAACTCTACATGAAATGTTTGAAAAAAATAGACTATGGTACGAGGCAGTACAATTAAACAAGATAACACACTTAGAATTTTTTATGCACACATATTTCCATATACGAGTTCACGCGTACTATGTCATCGTATTTACGTAATATTATTGTACTCCGTTTACAATATTATTTTTTTAGATCTAACTTTTTGATACAGTATATACATTTCGCCTTATATTTTTGCAATTTAATTCTATATTGCTTATTTAATTAAAAATAACTTCTTTGATAAATTGCTTTTCGTTCTTTGTGTTTAATCTAGAATAAACTAGAAGAGAGATGCATATAGTAATAAGTTATTATTTATATTGCTACTGCTTCACTATTTCTTATTATTGCAGGAGTTATCTCAGGGTCATGTAAGATTAAAAAATAAGCCTGTGATTACGCTAAAGCTTCACTGATAATGGTTATGTACTCTTATTTGCAACTCATAATGATTCTAATCGAAGTAGAGCATTCAGTTGGATTCTCTTAGTGAAAGGTACAAAATTTACGTGCTGGTTCCAAGAAATATAGACATGGATTACTATGTGGGTGTCGATGTAGGAACAGGAAGTGCTCGAGCTGCTCTAGTGTCTTCCACAGGAAAGATACTGAAAATGACGACATGCCCGCTTGAAATTTTCCATCCCGCTCCTAACTTTTATGAACAGTCATCTGATAATATTTGGAGTGCAGTCTGCCATGTAGTAAAGGTACTAACTTCAGCAGGATTAATCTATATTGTTTATAATAAATTCAAATATCTATACACAATTTATTTATTATTGTTTGTAGTCTGTTGTAGCTGATATCTCTGCAGAATATGTACGAGGTATTGGCTTTGCTGCTACTTGTTCATTGGTAGCAATTGACAAAACAGGATCACCAGTCACAGTTAGTCCAACAGGTAAATTCACAAATGAATTGCAATTCTTCTTACAATTGCATGAAATGTTTGTTTACCAATGGAATTTTTATTACAGGTGAAGATAAACAGAATGTCATATTATGGATGGACCATAGAGCACAGAAAGAAGCTGATTTTATAAATGAACAGAATCACGAGATGCTTCAGTATGTAGGTGGGAAAGTATCATTAGAGATGCAAACACCTAAAATGTTATGGCTCAAAAATAATCTACCTTCATCTTGGAACCGCGCAGCACTGCTATTTGATCTGCCTGATTTCTTAACCTGGAAGGCTACGGGTTCTGAATCAAGGTAGCAATATTATTGTATGCTAGTACAAACACACGAATATTCTATTTACAACTATTTAATCCGATTTTAGATCTCTATGCTCTTTAGTATGCAAGTGGAACTATAGCGCAGGTCCTGATGGTAACAATAAATGGGACGAGGAATTCTTTGAACAAATTCACTTAAAAGATCTTAAGAAAGATAATTGGAGGAAAATAGGTATTATCAATAGTTCTACATAATAATTGAAATTATCTCTATATAGGTAAACTCAAATCGATTATGTTGAACGAAAATTATTTCGTTTGAATCGTATAGTTTTTTAGTTAACAAGTTAACAAATCTCTTTTATGTTCAGACAGATAATATGAAAGTGTTACTTTATTTTAACAAAGAGAAATATTAATACAAAGGTAATGATGTGAGGACTCCGGGCCATCGGGTTGACCAAGGATTGTCGGCAAAAGCTGCTTCTGAATTGGGACTCCTAAAACGAACAGCTGTGGGAACATCCCTTATTGATGCACATGCTGGAGGGCTCGGTATGATAGGCTGTTATGTACCAGGTGTATCCCCTAAATTACAAAGTAGATTAGGTATACCTAATATATTACTTTTATTGGTTGCTTGTACGTTCCAATTTTTTTAGTTAATCCCTTTGATTTGCAGCATTAATTTGTGGCACGTCAACTTGCCATATGATAGTTAACGAGAAGAAACTTTTCGTTAGTGGCGTATGGGGGCCATATTTCAGTGCCATGGTTCCAGGAATGTGGCTGAGTGAAGGAGGGCAAAGTGCAACTGGAAAATTACTCGACCATATAATTGATACCCATCCCGCAACGCCAGGGATTTTGAAAAACTTAAGTGGCAATAAGTATGTTAAAATAAATTCGATATATTCGTAAACTCTGTTATTGTTTGTTATGTAATTTTTTAGACACATACAGCAATATTTGTCTGAATTATTGCAAACGATAGCTGATCAAAAGAATTTGAAAAATGTTTCATACTTAACGAAAGATATTCATATATGGCCTGACTTTCACGGAAATCGATCCCCTTTAGCTGATCCAGCTCTGAAAGGGATGGTAATGACATTAAATATCCTATTACTAATGCAATACCTGTATAATTTTCGAGATAAATGTTTTAAATGGATATCACACAGATTTCAGGGCTCTCTCTCTCCGTTGATCATGAAAACTTGGCACTATTATACTTGGCAACGATACAAGCTTTAACGGTACGTATATACGCATGTTACTTCATCTGCCTATACCTTTTTTTATGTAGAAAATTAAATATTCAATATTTTTTAACAGTATGGTACGAAGTATATTTTGGAAACGTTAGAGGCTGCCGGCCACAGAATAGAGACTTTATTAGTTTGCGGTGGCCTAAGCCAAAATCCACTATTTATCCAAATACAGGCGGATGTATTAGGTTTACCTGTACTGTGTCCTATAGAAAAGGAATCAGTACTGATAGGAGCTGCAATTCTTGGATCTTATGCAGCTGGGAAGTTCAATACAGTATATGACGCTACACAAACAATGGGAGGATCTGCAAACATTGTTAAACCTAAAAACGAATGCTACAAGTAAGCAAATCAGCTTAAAGAGTTACTTCAATCTTTTAAAGTTATAATACATATCATTCTTCCTTTTTCTTAAGGTATCATCTTCAAAAATATCGAGTATTTCGGAGAATGGTACAAGATCAAAAAGATTACAGAGAGATTATGAGCAAAGAATCTTTATAACTATACCATTACAAGCGCTGTATCTGTAATTATTGACGCTATATTAACAGACGTGGATAAATAAAAAAATATGTTGAACAATTATAGAGCAATCTCATAAAATCTCGTAAATAATAAATAATGCGGAGCAGTGCGCTACTTCTTACACATTTTTTATCTAATTAAATATATTTTGTGTACACGATTATTGAAACATATTTTGGTTATCTACTTTACTTTTTATCCTTGTTTATTATAAATAAAGATATGCATAAAAATATTCGCAGAACTTTCTTGCCCTAAACATAGTATAGACATGATATATGAAATAATATTGCTTTATTTGGTATTTAAATGTAGTTTCGAACTTACACAGTGTATTACAATTTGGTACAAAACACCTACAACTATAACAATATTGCTAGATGATTAATCGTTATAAAAATATTGATTTTTTTTTTTAAGGCTTTTAACGAAAAAATTTTCTTTTCTAATATCGCCATGTAGGATTATAAAATGGTACTATGAACCACGTAGGAATAAAGATCTTAACCTTAAATACATATAGTACACAGTGCGTTAAATTCTATCAACTTATAAAATAATATTCTTATCTTCTCAACTTCTAATATATCATTTTCCTCCGCACGAAATAACGTCAGTATCACATTGTTCGTGAAAAACTTGTCAAAAATTTATTTTTTTTTTTTTTTTTTTTTAATGATATAATTTGAAAAACGAATAAAACTAACAATTCCATATCACAAAGTCGATTTTATCACAAATTGATACATAATTGCTAAACTCTGTGTCGCTGAATCAATGATATCCGCTAAAGTTATGAAAATCGACCATAATTCGAACAAAATGTAAACGTGCTCTTAACTTACATTAAGATAAAGATGATTATATTAATCAGAATAATACTGGTGTAAAACTTTGGATAAAACTCTAGTTTTTCATTAAGTATTACAACTGTTATTAATAGCATAATATAAATCGACAATTGTTCGCGGACTTGTAACTTTATTTCTAACTTAAATATGGTACTAATTGCACCTGTATATGAAATATTTCACTTTGAAGTTAATTACATTTTTTATAAAGTGGTTTGAATGGGTAACATTACCAGTGTTTTAATCATGTTAAAATTTACTTTTTGATATATACATATATCGATGATCAAATAAACGAAAAAATCACTCTCAACCAATCTTATCAAATTGTTTTGAGTATTTGAAACCACTATAATAATTAAAAATTTCAATGAAATGTTTTAATTTTGTTTTGATTTATTAGTAGTTTTGATATTATAATAATATCAATATCACCATCAGTCTTTCAATAACTACTTCGTTGATCTAAATTCATAGAAAAATTGAAGATATAAAGGGAAAAGTATGTCTCAAGTGTGCATTAACAGATTCAAGATTATCTCTTATAATGTTTTAACTCTAACTAATCAACGATTATCATATATATTCAAGTTTAAAAATTATTAATGTTTTGATATTTGGAAGACACAAAGTGCGTGTTTCGGTGAAACGTTAGGTCGTGATATCCTTTTTTTACTAAGTTATTTGTTATAATATATATGTATATTCTTTTTTAATTCTAGCAAGGCCATTTGTGCAATTTGCGCATTTAGAAGTATGCAAGGCGTTGATTCGATTGATTACGATGTTCTAAGTCGTTTTGGAGTGTTATTTTACGAAATCATATCGTTAAAAATGAAATTATTCACTAGAATATGACATTGCTTTTTATAGAAAAATACGCTAAAAGTCAACGGGAATACTGTAACGAGTCAGTTTACACAAAACGATAATATTCTGCAATATGATTAAGCATATATTGAAATGCGGTAGAAGGAGACGTACCGAATCTTTGCCTCCATAAATGCTTCGCTATTATACGCTGTCCTAGAGTATGTGTTGTTTCTTGAATTTCTTCACAAATCTCGACGCCACATTGCCAAATCGTTTCTTAACATTAAATTCAATATGTTACTAACGAAATGCTTAATAATACAAAAAAATAACATACACATACCTAAATTATTAAGAAGTTTATTTTTCCCTGGTGGGTCAAACTTTTGGAGTTGCTCCACACTAATTACCTTATATTGTTTTAATTCTTGCAATGATTCAAAATTGCAACAACGAGCTCGATTATTCGCTACAATATAGCTGCCAGGAGCACTGTGCTTTGCAATTTCTTTTAAAGCTTCTTTAACCATTTTGCATTTGTCAACATCACCTTGTGATTTATCTACTTTTACTGGCTAGAATAAAATATAATATTATAAAGAAAAAAGAAGTTCAATTATACAATGTCAATCTCTTAGAAATTCAGATAAAAGCAGTACCTCTGGAAACGCTTCAATCATGTGAAGCCACATTCTAGTTGGTATTGTATTTGTTTCTGCTATGCACAATATGGTATGAGAATTATTGTTGCGTTTCTTAGCAGTAGTTATATCAGAAGGACTCTCAGTCATGTAGCCATTAGGAAATTCATCCACAATTAATATTGCACTTTGACCTCCTAGAACCCAATCCTCTGGATGACTTGCTACATAATTTTCAGAAACCTCATCACATCTTTCATATACTTTCTTAACTACGTGTTTCTTTATTTCTGTAAATAAACTATATATAAAACTTTGTGTTCTGCATAAAGTTTCAATAAGACTTACCTAGATAATTGGCAGTAAGTTCACTAGGTATCATTTGACACCATCCTAATATCAGTTGAAGGCACATTTTCAGGTCACACTTGACTCCAACAAAAAAAGAATTTTCTCTAATAGACTGTTTCCTTGTACAATTGGGACACGACCAACTATATTTATCTACAATTCTTGCTTGATTCCAAGCTAAACTCCTGCCTTTACAATCAGGATGTGGACAAGTAGAAACAGTCCTAATTAAACTCATTTCTTTTAACCATCCGCATAATTCTCCTTCGTGTCCCTGTTGCAACATTGGTCTGACCACAACGTCAAAATATCCTCCTTGATCTCCAAATCTCTCCAAACATTGTCTGGAAAAATAAATATTACGATAACGATAAAGAAACTAAATCTTCCAATAAGTACTTCCAATCTTTTTTAATATACTCAAAAATTTAAAAAAACTGGGAATGTTTAGAATGAAATTATATGAACAACTATATAACAATGTAAAAAAAAAAAATAAAACGGTTCGCGTTTGAACCCACGTGAATGAACAAATTCGTGGCACCTATTGTGAACAGTAAGTGGAGAAGAAAAATCAATACTCTTCTGGGTTAAATGTAACATTATTACTCTCGAAATTAGGAAATAACATTGATGAAATGTTTTAATCATTCGATCAATAAGGATTTTTTAGTCGATGGGAAACACAGCACGATATTACAAAGAGGAAAAGATCTAAAAAGGCAATATAGTTTCGAGTAGCAGAAGCAACAAGTATAATTAGCTCGAGTTCATCAGAACGTAAGGCATCAATTACCTCGCTTTGACTCTTACGTTCTTCATTTTCGATGCAAAAGTCACCTCTATACCGACACTCCACCACTTCTAAGGAATAAACAAAAACCTATAACATTTTTAAATCAACTAAAAAGTAAACAAAAATAAGGAAATCAACGAGGAACGAGGAGAGACTGCGAAGCAACCTCGATGTTATACATCCATCGTGTAACGACTTGAACATTTTAGGCATGGAATGTAGTACAGACAAGGTGCGGAATGGACCTATCACCTAATGTAGTTCTCTGTCTTACGCTTAGAGGGCACTGAAGTCTTATTACCATATTAGTATCATTCCCAACATTATCGTCTCAGCATAGAGTAAAACCACAGGCAAGTTATACCCTATTCTTAGTCAATGATAAGATCATAAGACAGAATACAAACCTTACTAAGCCTTTAACTACCTTTAGAAATGAATGATTTATTTAGTATGATTTAATGAATGATGATAACGTATAGATGTGGCAATGGACGAAGTTATTACTCTATCGATAAAATAGCGGTCGCATTCGATCTAACCGTGTGTTTTTTAATCACTAAGAGATGTTTCAAGTTTAAGGAAAATATAAAACAATTCTTATTGATCTACGATCTTTCGTATTAATTTCATACATAAAGGTATTCTTGTTTGTTGACATCAGAATGAGATTAAAGTATAGAAATTCAAGGGTCACAGCAGGATTAATACGAAAAAATATCCTATCGAGGTTTCGTTTATTAATGATGTGGCATAAATAATACTTCTATTAAGTAATTGTCATAACTTTTTTTGGAATCATTTAGAGAATGAAGGAAAAGCATCTTACCAGTATCAATTTTAATAAAATTTCTTTTATTTACACTAGTTTATACAGAATTCAATTTAGTCCACTTCTCACTGACTGCCCATAGCCATTTTGCAACTCTATCATTTTTTGCTTCATTCGAAACTTCTGCTACTTTATTATTACTACAATTATATAATTATATTTTAGCATAGTATTATATATTGGGTCTGCTATATTCAAATTTGCTAAACTTTTACTGAAACTTACATGAAATATTCTCCAGTTACATCATCCAAAGACGGATCTAATGCAGCAAATAAAACAGACTGCGCTCCCTTTATAGGCGTCTTAATAAATAACCATGTAAGCATATCTACAGCCAGTCTACCTAGAAAGTTTTGATAAATTCCCATATGTCGCATTATTTCTGTTCGTACTATACCAGGATGGACGGCATTCACAGTAACACCAGTTCCTATATGAAATAAAAAATAATGCTTTATCGATTGCATTATTTATTCAAAAATAATTTTATTTTCTGTTAAAATGACAAAACCTTTCAATTTATTCGCCAATTCCTTCGTAAATAGAATATTAGCTAATTTGCTCTGTGCATATGCTTCGCCAGGCTCATAGGTTTTGTCATTATTCAAATCGTCGAATTTAATTTTGCCACGCTTGTGTGCACTACTTGAAACATTTACAATCCTTGATGGCGCAGTATCTTTTAAAGCGTCTAGCAATAAATTTGTTAGTAAAAAGTGTCCTATATGATTCACACCAAATTGCAATTCAATTCCTTCTTGGGTATACATCTTAGGACATCTCATTACTCCTGCATTATTTATAAGAATGTGAAGCTTCCTGTGTTCTACAATGGAAACAGATAATACAAATTATGCTATAGACCTATTGATTTAGATATAATTAGTTCAGGAAGAATTTCTTTCTAATTTAGTATTCAAAAATAGATGAACTAAATATATTTAATAGTTAATATTAGTAGTTATTAATTTTATACATATAATGAAGCTATGTTATTACGTTTCATTTTATACTCTAACATAGGATATGGTATATACCTTTCTTAAATTGCTCTGCAAAATCCCTAATACTTTTTTGAGATGCTAGATCACATGGTCTACAATAAACATACTTATTCCTACTTTCTACTACTATGTCACGGCGTGTCTAAAAAAAAATGATCATTAATTTTATATCTCACATTTTAATATAACTCTTAATATGATATAAATCATTTTTTCAAAATACATTTTCACATTTTTCCATATCTCTACAAGCCATTACAACTTTAGCCTCTCGTTTAGCTAAATCACGAACTATTTCTTTACCAATTCCAGTATTTGCTCCTGTCACAATAATTACTTTGTCAGTTAGTTTTTTATCATTCTCATATAATTCTCCACTAAGATAATCTCTGCAAAACAAAGAGATGAATAATAAGTAAAGTAAAATATAACTTCACGTTTAAATAGGACCACTTACATATTGATTTATATTTTACGAATAAACAAAGAATGAGCAATCGTATTATGCTATAATAAAAACGCAGTTTAAAAGAATAATCTCTTTGCGAAATATAAAGACATTACCTAAGTATGTAACCTCCACCAATGATGGTTATACCGGCTGAATATATATAAAAAGGCTTTGAAACAGCCGCAAACATTTTTCTATATAAATAAAATTGCAACAATAATTAACAGCAATTTTCTAGAAATAATCAATAGGTTTAGTTATCAATAATTTAGTAAAACATTGTACGATCTATTTTTTCCTTCGCGTAATATACAATGTACACACACACACACGTGTATCTCAGTGTACACAGTGTAGTTCATTTCTATATATTATAATTTTTCTTATCTTATCGTCATTGTTAATTTATATTATTTTATTCATAATTAATCATAATTAATCATAATTAATTCGGATTCTTTTTCGAATAGATGTCAAGTCATGGATATTAGATGATTCAAAATAATCGATTCGAAATTT
>JACXIL010000220.1:438908-624378 GCA_014737365.1 Bombus soroeensis | reverse complement strand
CAGACTGGATATCGTCTCTACAATTACATACTATCGACTATCACATTAAATAACGAGAGCTTTAGAAAAATTGAATTTGATCCTGTATCTATCGTCGTCTTAAGCTTACAAGCCGTCGATTGAATTAAGCAGAAAAAGGAACGCTCCGTCGATTATCGTTATATTATGCTCGTTAACTTTACAGGAACAGCATCTTGAGATCGATGTTGAATAATTTCTGACGAAATGCAACAAAGTTCGCGGATATATCGATATGGAGAATCTCTCGTCGCCATTTGTTACGTCTACTACATATATTTACACGATTAAAATCGCCGATACGTTCGAAATACGTTTATTTGCACGTGTACTCCTCGGTACGCTCTGTGCACGTTTCGCAATGCACGCGGCAGCACCAGTGAAATTTGCATCTGCATTGCCACGTTCTTGTGAACTGATGCGTGTTGTAGCCGCGACCGCAGCACATCAGATCGCATCCGTCCGTACCTGAAACGTCAATCGTTTTTACGAACGTTTCAATTTCAGATATTGCAAACTACGAAGCTATTCGTTAAATAGTCTGCAATAAAAGGATAGAACGTCGATATCGTATCGTATATATCATACGACGGTACGTCACCTTTGCTAGTACGATTGCAGTATCTGCCTTGGGTTCCTAGACTACCTTGCGCCAAATCCGGCTCACAGTAATTGGGCGATGGTTGTAAAAACACCAGATCGCTTCTCTTTGGAATCCTTTTCTGTCCCACGCTTGAACCCCCGATCGACTTTGTCCTTTTCAATACCAAGTGTGGCCTCCTTGGTTTCGTTGCTTTCTTGGGGGGTTGTCGGTCGTGTCGAGTCTTTCCAACGTCGTTTGGTTTCCCCTGAGTTTTCGCGTCGTTGCCCAAGATCGGCACTATTTCAGCCGACGTTGAATGCAACGTATCTAGACTCTACGAGAACATTAAGAAACGATAAAATGATTACTCGTGAAAATAGTTTACAAATTATGATGCTACGTCCCAAACCATAAGAATTTTCCTCACAACTTTTATAATAGGTCCGTATCTGTTCGTCAAAATACGCAGGTAGTAGAATTAACATCCCTTTCTATCTGTTATGACACATAGATTGAGCTGATTACTATTGTTTTTGAAAACACGTTTACAATTGCTACATCTATAAATGGAAATTCTCAAATATTTACAGTGTTGCTCTTTTCCAAGCATAATTTCTGATTTCAAACAATTTTGTCGTAAGAAAATGTTAGTGTTGCTAACCGAACGTATAGAGAGATACTGGTATCTGTAAGAGTTGTTGTGCAATTTAATTTCCCATATCGATATGAGATATTAAAAAACGTAAATTATCATTGAAAGCGTAACATTATTTCCATCGTCGCTAATAATTCAGTAACTATTTAGTAACCTATCCTTAACGAATGGCTTTCTATATTCTCGCAGAAAATTTGTATTTTTGCCGCACACTAACCGCGTATTAATTCTATACATTCATGCAACATAGTGGAAAAATAGGCGTATCATATGTAGCGACGTAATCGTTTAGCGTTGCAATCGTCTATAGAATATGATCATATGTTACGTTCTGGCAACGTCGACCCACTTTTACAGAAATTACCTGCATCGTAGGGGGTGGCGGTGGGGTAATCGCTATCACGGGCCTGGCTCTGTAGTACTTTTTCATCAGTGCATCGCCGATCTGACGAAAACTAGGCAAGGTTCGCCAGCAGGTTCTCACGGTGCAAGAACCGGACACGCCGTGACATTTGCACTCCGTTTGCAGCAGAGCTTTAACTATCTGCAATGAAACAATACTCACGCATTTCAGCATGTAATTCGTGCCATTTATAGCAGTATAATTTCAAATTTCTATCTTTCGTACTATGTTAACGATCGGTTATACGAAACCACGAAATAATTACGCTATCGTTCGCTATTTTAAAGCTTGGCTAATTATCCTCGACGAACATACGATATTGATATTGCTATCGTAAAGAAATATCAATTTTTCGAAGTCGGCAATCGGGAAAATACGAGCACGTACTTTTGTGACTTACAGTTGTACGTTACATTTATCATTTTCATATCGGAATTCTATCATTGTTCTATCGTGTTATTCATCGATCGTGCTCTCTAGTAGCTAGCTGCTGTTTCAACGATATCCTGCGAAAGGGTTAAAAAACGCTACATTTTTATACAAACTGCTACGTTCAACTATTACATCCTCAATCGTTACCGACGAACTACGATTTTGCAAGAACCGCGAAACTCTTGCCTTACGATTAAAACACGTTCGTATCATGTTCGAACTGTTCGATGCACGAGTTTCTCCGTCTCTTCGCTCATTGTGCGTCCGACGATCGACGCGTATGCTCAGAAAACTGGTTTACATTTCGAATTATCGGGAGACGGTGAGGGGCGGGTGCAGAGGTGGGTTGAAAAAAATCGTCTGGAGCATAAAGTATGCGATGCGGCGAGGCGATCGACGTTAAGAATAAATCGTTAGCAGGCGCGCGTCTGTACACGCGTGTACAGATCGTACGCGTGCACGGGGAGTTTTTATTGCCGCCTCGATAATAAAGCCCATCGAGGAAGACGAAAGCTCCGGGAACTTTCCCCAATTAAGCCTCGTCGTTTACGCGTTCTACCTGCGGCACGTAATTCGATCCTTTCCCGCAAATCTTAATTTCAACTTTACCGCCTCGGCCCGTTTTCTAATCTTTTACGAATTTTATTCTCCAATTCCCGGACACTAATCTTCCCAACGCGAGAAAATCGAACGACTAGAAATTTTGAGAACTTTGTTCAACCTAGAATTGGCCATGTTGTTAACGATCACCGTTAAATACCTTAATCCTATCGTATTCGATAATCTTTCGATCGGTTTTCACATGGATGGAACATTTTAGTTAACGAACGAATCCTTCAAGCAACGAAGAAGTTTCATTTTCGTATATTTTCAAAACGTCCAAGGGTCAAACAACCGTAACTTCGTACGAAGAATTTCGTGTTATAGAACAATTGCCCTGTTATAGAAGACGATCCGCATAAATCTCAGATACGAAGTATTTGAGTCATTTACAAGTAACCACACTTACCGATCCTTAATCCTTATTTCTGTATCCCTATTCTCTTATATTAGATATTGCCCAAACTAGTTGATCTACGATATGATGCAAAAAGGATTCATTAGGACCCTAATCGTATTATGGATTGCAGGAGAGAGGCTCTACCAAAAATGACTAGAACCGGGGAAATTCAGCGAAGACAATAACGAAATTCTTTTCTATCTGGTTCGTATAGAATTTACATAGTTTGCCGACTTCAGACAATTTGTTCGCCGAAAGGTATTTATCATATGGCATGTTTCTTTGTTAAAATTTTCTAAATCTAGATCGATAATTACAATTCTTTCGATCGTATGATATCTTCGAATAGCAAGAGAGATACACGAGCTATTGAAAGATACGTATAAAGGCAATTTTTAGACAATTAAAAAATTCAAGACAACGAAGGAAGATTCGCGTACGAAACTGTCGATCGGCGCTTATATTTCAAGTTATAAATAGAAAATGTTATTTTACACCAAGCATCTATGCACGATCGGTCGACATTTTTCTACACGAGCTTCTTTCCTCTTTCATCGTCTCGATATTTCAAATCGTCCTCTATACATTTTCTATAATAAATATCGTATCGTATCGAGAAGATTCTACGTAACTCGCGCGAGGTACAACAAACTTTGAAATTAAAATTATTGGAAAATAATTCGCGATAAGATAGCGAACAGATATATGGACACGTTGGTTCAACAAAATTTCTGTTACTTTTTGCGCGTTAAAAGCAATGAATCATTAACGGCTGACTGGCATTACTCACCTTCCGTCCTGCTTTATTGTTATGAAGGTTCATCAGGCTCCTCGCGTCACCCTCCACTTCCCTCGCGTCCAGAAACCTACGCGCGAACCTAACATTAAATTATAATATTAAAATCCATGCGTGTATAACAACTGTCGTGACGTACAGCGTCATAGAGGTTTTACACGCACGTGACACGTGCAAAGGGAACCGACTACGAATTCATTACGGATCGGGTTAATGATCCTTACCTCATCCCGTAGGTGACGTCCGCGCTGCAACCGCCCCATTCCCAGCCATTTGCCGGCAACTCCTTCCTCGTCCTATAAAAAGAACACCCGAACTTTGAAGAAGAAGCGTTTCATTAAATTGGAAATTAGGTAAGTGCACGTCGAAAAATTTCTGCGTCGTTCTGCGTGAAATTTTTACGAGAAAGCTATTACGTTATCGCTGTATGTGACTTTTGTGTTTCTGTTCGAAGAAATACGATTCTTAATCGGATGTTGTCAGGTCGTTTGAAAACGTCGTACCAACGTTCTTGCCAACTGATATCATCCAACGATCCCTTATCAACCCTCCCATC
Source organism: Bombus soroeensis (assembly GCA_014737365.1). Taxonomy (NCBI): domain Eukaryota; kingdom Metazoa; phylum Arthropoda; class Insecta; order Hymenoptera; family Apidae; genus Bombus; species Bombus soroeensis. Next base: position 619,935 of record JACXIL010000220.1, on the reverse strand, counting down.
AAATCTTACGTAATCTTACGCGATACAGAAACTAGAACGACCTTCGAATATTATACTTTCGAAATTATACTTTCAAGTACATACATAGCCGCTTTGATAACCAGCGTTAACCGGCGGAAAGAAAACGTAAAAGCAACGAAAACGAGTTTACCTTACGGTCGGTTCACAACCGCAAGCGGTGATGTTGCCTCTGCTGCAAGCTGCGGTCACGGCGTACGTTACACCCGCTGAACTTATTGCGTACGTGAAAGCTGCTTCCCTGCTTCCTGAAATAGATCAGTGAGAAATTTCCTGTTAGATCTAGCATCGAAGCAGTCCTGTCTGTCCAGTTTGCACGATAGGTAGGAAACGTGTATAGGGATTTCCAGCTATACGTAAAAACGTGGTAAGAACGCGTGACAGATAGAGTTACGATAGACGGTACGTACCATCCTCGGGACAATACAAAGAAGAGCAGACTGTTTTTGAAAGAAAGCGTCAATCGTCCGTCCCGGTGCACCTGGACTTACTCTTTTGTTCGTTCGAGGGGTGTTTGGCAATCTTTCGATAAAACGTTAAAACTTTTGTTGGAAAGACTCGCGTTGACTCGCTTTCTGCGTAGATTCTATTTTTCTTTTCTCTTTTTTTTTCTTTTTTCTATAAATCCTATTTTCCAACGATTTACGTAACGATTAATAAGGTTTGGTATTTTTGAATTTTCAGATACTCGTTACAGAGCGAAATAACTCTACGCGAAATTATTCTGCGTAGAATTCCTAGTATTTTCCAGTTTTATTTGAATTGTCGTGCTTTATGCAAATAGAATTCTATCGTTTCCAACAACTTGGCTGCGAATGGCTATGCAAATTCATATTTGTACGAATCCGATTAAAGAACTAGAATCTAAGATATTCGTTTTATCCGTTAAATACGACAACGAGTATTTCGCTTTGAACGTTTTATGTACTCTTGCATATTACGCGCGTTCCTCGAATTTTCTACAAACCCATAAATATTCGCGGTCTTTAACTCGACTAAAAAGGTCTGACTTTCTCCGCAAATGTCGTAACTTTGGGTTATTGGTTTTACTTCGTTTTACATTCGCGAAGAAAACCTAGGTTCTTCGTCGCGCGATCTATAGATGGCACTTACTAAGTACGAGGCTGTATTTTTGCCCGATTCGTCCGCGTGCCGCACGTTTTAATCCACGTCGCGCGATCCGATCTACTTCATTTCGTCGACAAGCATGATACATCAACGGCGCAAGCCCACGCTGTCCCCCGGCGTTTCCGTCACGCTAATTTACAGCTTTCCGACACACGTAGGGTCGCGTAAAGCGCTAGCACAATTAATTACCCGCGGAGCTCTTTCAGCTCGTTTGCCATGCTGAATGAGTTACCGCCGCGTTCCTTTCTTCTCTCGATGTTGCCTCTTTTTTTCCCCCTTTCCTTTCGCCTCAGCTCGGTCGCTCCTCGTTCCAAACACCTACGCGATACCGTCCCGCGTCCAAGTTGATTTTGCGCTCGCTTGGCAGCCATCAACCTCGGCCAACTTTAATTCGAACGTCAGGTTCGCCTTTTACACCGACGCCTAATTATCGCGTGAAATAAAACTGCGAAGAGCCATCCGATGCATCCGGAGGCGATTTTACGAAGTTTGACAAAGCAATCTTCGCGATGCATCGAATATCGTGGCACGGTTTTACGCGTCGTGGCTTTCGTTTCTCGATCAACGGTTTCGCTTAACTTTTATTGCCCCGATGGAACGACGAAGTAAACTCGATCTTTTCAACTTCGATGAACTAGTTTCGCAGGTATCTATCCTTTTTCGTAAATGACAAAATTTCCACACATTCTTTGACCACGTTCTTTATTCGCTCCTTCGATAATAAATTTAACGATATTATTAGTTGCGAATTGCTCGTGCAACATCCTTGGCGTTAGCTTCTTCGTCGTAAATGAAATCGTTTTCTCCTATTCCATCGATAACGATTTTAAATCCTGGAAACGTTATAAATTACCCGTTCGTCCATCTATTACTGTTCATAGACGTAGAGAAGAATTTGTAACTTACATATACATATGATGTATACGATGTAATGTAAATATAAAGTATATCATTGCGTTGGCAAGACGCGAAATTCAAAAGATCCGATTTATAAATACAACGAATCTTTCTAAAAGCGTAATCGCACGAAAACATCGATCGATGTTTGTTACGTTGGTCGAATCATAATTCGCGATCACGCGTTCATGTGCATCGTGAAAGCGAACAGAGGTACGTACTACGTGACATGTACCTTCCAGTCATTTGACGTGATTTTTGCCGCTGATTCTGATCGATCCACTTTGTCGTGGCAGTTACCTCGAAGACAAAGACCGGTGCACCGGTTCTTGCTCCACGACCGAAATTGTCCCGGAACAGGAAATGATCAAATATCGAACCCTTAATAGCCAAACACCTTTGTTTTCTCGCATACCGAGATAATTATAGGATACGTATTTGACGAAAGAAATGGTAGTCATTTTATTTTTTACCTTGGAAATTATCTCATTTACCGGGATGTTTCATTACAAAGGTCGATAGAACGGTGAGTTAATAAACGAGGGTTTACTGCTAGGATAAAGAGGAACAGGCAGAATTTGAACAATACCGTTTAACCTGCACCCAGGTTCAGGCAACTTAAGCTTAAGTATTAGTTTTATGTCTAAGCCACTTTAATAGGTCCATGTAAATTGCTGAATTGCAAATGGTTTTCCATTTTTTGGGATATTCTTACTCGGGTTTAACCAGCATAGATCCTTTTAACTTTGACAGACTAATGTGCTTTCGAGTAACTACCTATTGGATGTATAATATTGGAAACTTTCGATGTCTAATAAACGCGCAAGATACTGATGGACCAATTTCTCAAGTAGGAATATTCTTACAAAGTGTAAATCGCAGTGTAAATAAAACGAATAACCAAGTTTGGATTTACGTTATAAGGATTATATTTATATGCTTCTAGATTAAAATTCATGGTTCACCTAATAGTATGTTTCTTGATTATATATGCATCTTCCGGTACGTTATATCAAAGGAATAATTTCAGGCGAGAAAACTTCATGGTAAAATAGTATGACAGGGTAGAATATAAGCGTTGTCAACGAGCATATAAAAATATGCGATACATCCTTTATGAACGTGAAAACATTTATCGGGAACGTATGTATGAATAATTCATGTTTAATAATAACGCAGAAAAGTGTTCTCCGTGATAGATGAGTATATATATATATACATATATTTTATGCTTACTCGAAACACAGCACGAGAGCATTTGAATAAAATTCGATATATTTGTTACAATCTTTCCTCGATAAGCTAGCCTTGATTTATTCCGCATTTTTGACACAGCTGTTCATTTTTATCGAACTGGTAGTTTTAACTTTGACGCGAATGTTACGTAGTGTCTTACTTGTAGCAGCCTATCAGGTTGATATTAAAAATTACGCCATTGAAACAGGAGAATAACTGGTTTGACCGATTGATGCGAAATATTTATTACACGTATCTGTATCAGATTTTCTTACGAATTCGTCATTAACGAAAGATCTTTGATTTGAACGCATTGAATTTACAAATCTTTTATCTTTAATCCTACATCCCTAAGAACATTTCTACGAATTATATCTTATGCCCGATCGAATTTTGATTAGAATTTCTAAACTTTGTCTGTTGCCGCAATTTTACTTTAATTTTGGAATTTTCGTTAATTTCCTCGAAAGTTATCGCATCATCGAAGAACGATTTGTTTCTCGTGTCCGCCAATTATTTAAATTTTACGTTAATTCTTTTAAGAAATCCCCTTCTATGGATATGACCGAAAACGATCGAAGAAGAAACGAATCGATAATTGGGTTGGGTTCGGTTCTACGATAATATATTACATTGCTACAACGTTAACGCTGCAATATCGCAAAATAATATTCGAATAAAAAATGCTAATAAAGCAAAACGTCTGGTGGTGAAAGTACTGGAATTTAAAAGTACGTAAATCGTTCCCGTGTCGATGATCGTGCGCGTAAAGATTCTAACATACTGAAACGATATATCTACAAACATATATATCTACTGTGTCTAAAAAAAATGCCTTCCAACATAATCGTACATCAACAACCGGATAAATTAAATCATCCTCCAGTTGCATTTTACCTCTCCGCGTGAAAGTGACGTGCGAACGCGAGTCAAGAAACACGTCGCCAACTGACCGATGAAATACATGGCGTGCAAGCGACTACACGAAGGTACGCGGCTCGTGATCTACCCTCGATGCTCTTATTGTCTTCGACGTGGTCCTCGTCGCTCTGACGGCCGATGGACGAGGAAAATGGACGCGTTCACGCCGGGCGCCATGATCGGCCAAGCGACTCGTAGTCACGGGTTATAACGCGGCCGAGATCCGTATCTCTTGCCGATCGGCTCGTTGATTTATAAGACGCCAACGAGCAGATCGGTATCTGCCGCTCGTTGCCGCGTGTCTCGATGCATCCAATTTATGTAGCACGCGACATCCACGCCGAGTCGAAAATGCTTCGGAGGATTCGTTCGTGCTCACGTATTCCATATAAATTACCGTAGCACGCGTTCTATGCGAATGTTTCTTTTCTCTCTCTTACGTGCCTTTTTTCCCAACGTTCTTTTCCATTTTTAAACGCGAAACGGATGCTTCACGGTAATTTCGACACGGGTTGGTATCGTTTTATGGCGGTGATTTTGTAACGTGTAGGTTCTCACACGCCTATAAAGCGTCTTCGTTGTAGTTTTTCTCTCGATTTATCAACGATCGATTGCCAGCTTAATTTATTGCGATTACAGAGGACTAGGAGATTCTCTATCATTTTCGAGGGTGCTGAGACGCTTTATGCACCGCATTGTTAATAGGGAATCTTGGTTAGAATCTTGGTTTCTCCTTTACATCGGTGATCGATCGTCTATTAATTTATTATATCTGCAGAGACGTAGGAGAGTCTCTACTATTTTCGAGGGTGCTGAAACTCTTTATGGGTCTCTGTTGCCATAGGGGATCTTGGTTGGAGTTTCTCTTTTACATCGGTGATCAATTATCTATTAATTTATTGTATCTGCAGACTCGTAGGAGAGTCTGTATCATCTCGTAGGGTGCTGAAATTCTTTATGAATCGCATTGCTATAGGGGATCTTGGTCGCGGTTTCTGTTTTACATCGGTGATCGATCGTCTATGAATTTATTACGTCCGCAGAATTATATCGTAGGAGAGTCTCTATCATTTTCGAGGGTGCTGAAATTCTCTATAGATCGTATGGTTGTAAGAGATCTCGGTCAGAGTATTCGTTTTGGCGTATCAGTGTATCAGATGATAAATTATTATATTATATCGGATTAAGTTATTTGATATAGGAAAATCGTTCGTTTTATTGTTTCATAAATTCCACTTTAGCACGCAACGAAACTTTAATTGAACCGAGACATTACGGTTATTATTGTCGTACTTTACACTGTCTTCTATTTGTAACGCGGTTAACACTTTACCGACCGATAGCCAATTAATCGGGTTTTTGTCGCCGACAATCTTTCTCATTATTTGAGCAGCAATTTGTTATTTAGTACCAAGGCACCTTGCTCAGTTGCGTCAGTCGCGTTGCTTTGTAAGCTCCGACAGTTTTATACCAATTTGAAAAACTTACCGTTCGTGATGAACGAAAAGAATGGTATTGGAGAGTCTAAACCGAAACAGAGCCGACGTCAGGGATAATCTGCGGCTGAGCCGCGGGTCGGACGCGTGTATGGTGTCGAACCGCTAGCGGTCAGTAAAGTGTTAAGGAGGACTAATTATAAAATAAGAGTAACGCATGATCGATAGTTTGCTGAATAGGGACTTTAAACACTAATGAGAGCGAATTTCTTCTTTTATTCGGGACAATCTCGATAAAAAAGAATTTTATCATTTGTTTGGAAATATTTATGGTCTCCGCTTTCATTCATACAACTTTCACATATAATTAGCGATAAAATGTTCGCTTTCACTCGAGCGAATTTTTCCCGTAACCATTATACCAGTTACCCGAATAAAAGTCGCGCTCTTCGAAATATTTCGAGCAACGATTTTCTTCGTTTTACTCGTTTTACATATACCGCGTGAACAAAGTTTCCGGAGAAACACACGATGGTACGGGAAGTTAGTTGTTTTTGATTTACGGAGTTTTCACAATTATCTCTATTTTCACGAAACGCTCGAAAGATGTCGTTGAGGACACCGATCGATTATTTTCTCACTTTCAAAAACTATCTTCTTAATTACTCAAGTCGATGGATGATCTAACTTTCTTACTAATTACCGCCAAACAATACTGGCATAAGTATACCTAACGTTTTACGTATCGATACCTACTCTTCGTTTCCTCTTTGGACGTAAGAAATTGACAATGGAAAAATACAATTGGTTGGAAAACGTCTTAAAAGACACGATAGAGATAAAATGAAAAAAAGTAGGATCTAAAATACGATCTAACGATATCACAATCGGCCACCGTTCATCGTTGACAGGAAGATTACCTTCGCAGGCGTCGTAACGTCAGCCAACGTCCCGTGGATCGTTCTCCACGAGGTTGGCGTCGATTTATCGAGCAACAGGTCGTTTTCCCCGTGAGTGGACGTTGGATCGTATACGCGGCGACGCGGAGGACTGTTAGGCGAGTGGATCGGTCCCGGGTCTGATGAATTTATGCTCGAGCGTTTATGTCAAAGGACGGCAGCGCGTACATCTATTTAGTGTCGGAAGAGGGTAACGGGGAAATTTATCGTTTCGTCGGCGTTCACGGCGGCGGCGGCGGCGGCGGCGGCTGCTGGAACGGGCGGTGGAAACGGAGGACGCTTGCCTTTCCATAAATTCATTTCAGCTGTAAATTGTGAACGCGAAATGAGCATCGCGTCCATATTAGGACGCAACGCACGCTGATTTCGAGGAGCAAGCCTCGATCTATTTGCGCACTGCGTTATACAAGGTCGCACGTGTACGCGTGTATATCGCGTTTCTTTCCTGCGTACTTATTAACGTCCGAAGATATTACGAAGGATAAACGAAGCTGCGTCGTCCTTCAGATTCGAAATATCTGACTAGTCGGTGAAATTTATGCCGGGTTTGTAAATATATAGTATTTCGAGTCTATTGATTTTTGATAAATCGCGTCGAATGCTAAGATTAGAGAAAGAGAGAAGAGAAGTTTAGTTTATTGATTCACATTGAAATTTGTTGCCTCGAGTAGCTGTAACGTACGATGGATCCTCGCATAACGCTAAATGTAGACGTTGAATACAAATGGGAAATCGATCTTTCATCGAGACTTTCTCCGTCTCTTGGGCCACAAGATATAAATATAAAAGGTTAATTAAAATTTCTTGACGTTTGCGAGCGACAACATAAATCTCCTATATTTAAACGCTGCTATCAAGAATCTAGGCGTGCTCGAGTAAAAAACGGTACGAGTATAATCATCGACAGAGAGTGTTTCTAAATTAACACGTAACCGGTGGTACCCTAAGTCGAGGCAATAAAGCATGGCGTAAAGCCGAAAAAGGAACGGGCCGTGTTCGCGATCGATCTGTGGGATACGGACGTCTTTTAATTTATATCATCGAGTTTTAAATGACTCGTACGATGGCCTCGAGAAATTTATAAGCGACAGCCTTATTCACGTGGGCGATTGTTTACGATGATCGAGGGGTACCAGTTAAAATTTAATAACGAAATTTGATTTCGTCATGGTGTCGACTATTCGATTACCTTCTGTCCCTGGATCTTGGAAACGCGACGAGTATAAAAGCGCGTCTAAGACGTCTTTTCCTCCGATTGTTGATATTTTTTAAAATATCTTAACCAATTCGAGCAATGGTCATCGATCGACGAATCGTTTGTCGCTGTCGTCTTTGATTTATGCGCGTTTACGCTTTACGAATCACTCTCGAGGTGTACTTTGTTGCGCGTAATAGTTTCACGCGTGGTTATAGGTACAATTCGTCGTTGGTTAAGGAGCAACTTGTACCTTTTCGGTGAGCCAGAAACGACAGAAAAATTAAGTTTCGTCGAAAAGCACGATATCAATATTTACGTTGAATTCATTTTTATCGACTATACGACTGACGTCTCCTAGGGAAAGATAATACATACATCGTCGTCCAAAAATATTTTGAAATTAAATTTGGAATTTTGATAAAAATTATACGTATATCGCAGAGTTTACTTAAACTGATTCCTCCTATTTTATGATTGGAACGCTTTCTTTTGATCTTGTCCGTTAACGCGCAATTGTAGGATGTTGAAAAATGACAAAATTCCTTTCCTACCGTAATTACCGTATCCTTCGTATTTCCACGTTTTTACAAGTTTAAGAATCAGCTACAGATAATGTCGTCGATTCTTTTCGCGTCGCATTTCTCTGGCCAAGTCCGACGTAGATCTCTGTCTTATCTGAAACTGTTTCATTTTCATCGAAAGGACCTCGGTCCGAAAGGACCGGCGTCTCTACGCTACAAGCTGTTGGCAAATGGTCTACTTTCACGTGCGAATCGAGCCAAGATCGTGGCGAACCGAACGCACGCTTGCTCGGACGGAACCAATGATTTACGTCGCTTCGCGAGCGTTAGTTTATTATCCTTCGCGTTTATGGAGCTGCACTTGATAATCACGAGATCTTTCTCTGTAACCGGAAGACAAGCTCGATTCATGTTCGCCGTTTAATTTATCCCCTGTTCTATTTCCATTCTGGCTTACTCGAAAAAATTCCGTTAAGGTTGCATTTGCTATAACCGTCGGACACAACGTCCGCGTATCGACTTAGGTAGACCGCTGCTGTAAGGCGATTCTATCAACGACGTTGTCGATAAATATCGATATCGATAAATGCAATTTAACTAAACGCACAAAGTTTATTACGTACAAAGAATTGAAAAGCATTGGCTGGAAAAGAAAAGCACGACTTTTCGCCTCACGCGCCTGATAGATCACGTAAAACTCCACCTTTACGTATTCGCTATCGAATCAAATCGATTGAAACTCCGACCGAAGACCAGTCCTGGAACAGCATCGTTCGTTCGTTTGCCGATCGCTGGTGAGACACGACGTTTCCCGTGCGTTATCGTGCGCCACGATTGAGCCGCAACAGCGAGAGTACACGCTAATTAGCTGTCGCCTAATTAGCGCTCGGCGATATACGAGCGATTCGAGACGCTCGCGGCGGTAAAACTGGAACGAAACGGTCCTGACAAGCGCTAAATCTCCACGACGTGCGGCATGCAGGACGATCGCGACCGCGATCATTCCGGGTCCTGACGTTGATAGCAGTATTTCAAAACGGTGATGCGTCACACTTCCACCTACAATAACATTGTCCGTGGCCGGCGTTGCGCTCGCGGGACGTTGTTATTATGCCCTCGCGATTTTATGCCTCGCGAGCGATCTTATTAAAGGTAACGAGCACGATCGTATCGCGTCCGAGCAATAAAATACCGAGCTCCGGTGTCTTCTTTCCCCTTTCCATTATGCGAGTCGTTTCAACCCCTGAGGAGAGAAAAATTGGCAAAGAGATTTCTAGTTCAGCTTTGCTTATCGTAGAAGAGATCGAGTTCCTAAAGATGTCCGCCAGGTGATTCAATTTGTCTAACGAAAGATAATCCACTTTCAATGATTTTTTATTCGTTTCCGTTGGCTTTCTTTTGGAGGGAGGGGGCAATAGATATGGAGGATGTGGAAGTAGAAGAGACCGAACTAACATTAGCAGCGTTTTAGCACACGTATTTGAAAAGTTACAAGGTACGAGTTATCAACGATAGTAAATTCCGTTGAAGCAAAGTTTTACGTTACAAAGTAAACGTAAAATTCAAAATATATCGCATTTGGTAATTAACGTATGAAAGTTATACATGGGTTGAAAGATCAAATAATCGACACTTTGGGGATGTTTTAACGTACAGGCAGTTAAAACGTATCGTGCTTTTAAATCGTATTAGGATCCTTCGTAGTATTCCCGTTAAGCGTCCAGTTATTTCTGCATCGTATATATCGCGAAATTTTATTTTTCTCTTAAAACTCGGCTCTTAAGCAAAAGTCTGAATTTCAGTGCTTATCTTTCTCACCTTCGCCAAGCAACGCGCTATTCCGAGCAATATCGTTTAAAAGGCGTCCTGAACTGAAAGCGTCCTTTCAAACTTGACAAATTCACACTCTTCCTCGCACGTTATCGCGTCCCAAGGGAAGTAGTCGCTGTTAGAAAACCAACCGATATGGGAACGTTTACATCGTGCGTCATGTCAAAGCGTCGTTGCAATAGCAACGGCGTTTTTCCACTCCCGATTGCTTATTTTTATTCGTACGCCGCGTCAAACTATTTTATATCAGCTGTTCGACTATTCGTACCGTCGATATCTTCGAGAGCTTTCCAAAAATGGCTACTAAAGGGAAAAAATGTACAACGAGAATCAAAGTTTTTTTTTTTTTTTAATTAACGAATTTCTAATTTAAAAACCTATCTTTCGACGATACGCGTTACGTTTTACGCGTTCAAAACTTTGGCAACTCAACGACCGGTTTTTATATAATTTCAAAGATTATTAACGGCGTATCGTAATTCACGCGTAAAATTTACATAAAAAAGGTGTTCAGAAAATCAGATTAAAAGACGAGAGAAACGAACGATTTCTCCATCAGTGCGAAATCGTATATCTTTTTTCTCTAATTTGAAAAACAACGGCTACGAGTTCCGGTTCTAAGAAGCGGGCTGATAAAAAAAAATCTGACCTGTGATTAAGCACAGTTAGTCATTAGCCTCTTGTTGCTCGGGTGGTGCAGTGACTCACCGGTGTACCGAATTTAAAATTAATTCCGTTCGTCTGCACGCGAGCATCGTGCTTCTAAATAGTCATTAACGCGAAACTCATTGGCGCTGGGCGTGCCAGCGTGGAACGCCGCTGCTTTTTCGGACCAACCTGGCCAAAAGGTCGCTCTATCGTCGGTCAAGGAGCCAACCGATACGCAAAAAATCTCGCCGTGGATCCCTCGCGATGCCCCACATTCTATCGAGTTTTATTGCAACCACTCGGAAGCCGTACTGATTAACTTCAAAATTGCAATGTAGAGAAAAATGATAACGTTAGAGAGCAGGGTTATTCTTCAAGCTTCATCTTGGAATTTAGCAATATTTACTTAGTCAACCGTTGTACACTGATCGTACTTCTCGGAGTAATTTATTTCTTGTTTTCAGAATCGAATATCAACGACGTACCTGGAAATCGTGAAACCGATAAAAAATGAAGTTGATCCGTTTTGACTTTCGAGCGCCTCCTTCGTTTATGCGGAATGTTTCCAACGATCTTCTTTGTTGGATGAATTCCAGATATCGTCGCGTATTTTTTATCCGAACGATCTAAACGCGGTAGTTAAGTTTCCGCCAAGTTTCGAAGCTCAATAATCATATATCAACAGCAACTTCTGTTTCGACCGAATAGAAAATATCTGATTTTAAGCGAAATCTCAATCTAGCGGAGGAGCGAGCACCTCGTTAGCATAATCGCGTCGTTACATCTTGAAAACTTGACACGAGTTGTTTTATGATGCTCGAGCATTTTTGTTAGGATTGTTACACGAATGTTTACACGTGTACCATCACCCACAAAAGAGTCCGCGCATCTTACAAACAGGCAATTTTTATTTCGATAAAACGCTACCAAAATTCATTGTAAATTTAGCGTGTCCTAATTGAGGTAATTAAGAGTCTTTCGTCGCCTCGTACAATTACAAGAACGCGTTATGTTTCTTGCTATCGCTATCGCTAAACCATAAATCGTGTTAATATTTTCTAACGATCTTGTCTCGTTCTTCAATTAACTCTTAACTTGTTTCGCCATGCAATTTGGTAAAAATTTACGCTCGTAAATATTATCTAGTCGTCATCGATAAATAAGATATTTTCATGACCTATTATCGTAGGAAGAACGAAAATGTAGCGGAAAATCGCTGAAAATTTAACACTTTTCACGAGTTCCAACTATTCGTACGCCATTCGATAATCGAACCAACCACAAACAGGTCTAGTAACTCTATCTTTCGGTTGGTTATCCTTTCTTTGGATCGTGCTCCATATTCTCTCTCGATGAAATTCGATAACCATGTAATCGATAGACGTCAGTAAGATTTATGCTTTCCTCCCTTATTCGATGCAACTGTACAAAAGTCTACCTTTGGTAGGAGATTTCGTGCGATTTACCGATCTCGCGAAAGCGATTTCCTGTATTTCTTCTTTCTTTCATTTCTATGGAATTGCCTAACCGATGACAGCTGTGACAAGGTGAAGCGGCAGTACACGTACGCTTCATTAAACAGCACTTAAGCGTCTCGACATCGGGAAGGTGTGCATTTGAATAGATAACATCGTGTTGACATCTGTATATTGACCTTTGTGAAATGTCAGCGTAATGCGAAACACTCACGCGTCGTCGCCCTTACACGTGTACGCAAAACCAGGAAAGCCTGAAACCTATGGTTTTTAAAGCTGCTTTGCATATCGATGCGAGACATGTATTTCCCTTTTTCGTTTAAGTTACAGTATGTCCTGCCGGTAGGATCGTGGTGTAGGATCGTGGAAGACGGCACGATTTTAAATCATCGCCGTTTATCGTCGAGAATCGTAAATTAAACGAATCCGTAGGATATAAAAATTGTAGAATTATTCACGCTTCTTTAGATATTTATTCGTATTTAACAAATTCGCAAAAGTAAAGGTACAAAGAACGGTTCACTTTGAAATTATCACGATTTACGCGATATTTATTGTACAAACGAAGCAAAAATTATTCCCAAGTTCTCGAAAGATTCAATAATATCAGCTTACTCGATCTCGTTGATGAAAGTACGAAAAATCATTAGACGCGATTTATCCTAGAAAATTCTAATAGATTCTTTGTCCGAAAATATCGCTTCGCCAGCAAGTTCGTTCTCTCGCGTTGGTACTCGACCTAAAAACTCAAAGGTTTGGTTTTCCACGTGGGGAAAACTACAGCCCTTTTACACGAATTCTCACCTCGCTAACTGCTCTAACGCATCTGACCTTAGCCGTCGTTTATCAAAATGACCAAGACAAACTCGTATTTACCAGCGCGTATTTTTCTTCCGCATTCCAGCAGAGACGATAATCACGCTTCTACGTACAGATTAAGATCATCTTTGATTTCGATAAATAGAAATCATTGGTGAATCATTGGTGAATCATTGGTGAATCATTGGTTTCGATAAATAGCAATAAAAAAAATTGCCCAAAAATTACATTAGGATTTTTTCAAACATATACGAATACTTTCAAATCCCTTGCTCTGTAATTACCAAGCAATCTTTCTTTTCCCTTAATTTTACGACTCGTCTAGGAACGACGTGTCTGCGAATAGAGATATCCGTTAATGACGTATGTCACGAACCGACCAAGTTCGTTATTTTCATGGAGGAACAAACGTATAGAAATTCTATCGACACCGAATGACAGGATAGTTCAAGTTACAAGATCGACTCTACTGGTTCGACAAATTCGCGAAGTGAACACGCGTGGACAGCCGATGGTTTACGATCGATTCAGAATGGAATCCTTTTTCGCGGAGGAGCATGCAGCTTGTAACGGATACTTTGTAAGCGAGATCGCGATGAATCGAAACCGATTCTTGTAAGGCGAGTTGAGTGGCTTGTCTCTGCCTCTCTCGGAGCCGAATCCGGCGTGTGGGTGCACCGGCACCGCGGAAATTTATTATCGTACGTTCGTTCTCGCGAATGGGTCACGATAAACTTGTAAGAGGAGAGTACGTGGCCCGAGAGAATCGTGTAATCGACGCGTTTCCAGTTGCGTCACGTTGCCCAGGCGAAATTTTACCGTCTAATAACGACAGTTCTAGCCTCACGTCGTTCCACAGAGTTTTCTTCGTGTTTTAACGTGTCTCGTTTTAAAACGTCTAGACAACTTGTATTTAGCATAATGAAACGTACTACGGGGTTTTATCGCGGCTGTTATAGTAGCTGTAAACGAATGTGGTTAAAGTGGCAAACGTCGTACAGAATGTTGATGAAGCGGAGAAACGTCCTGAATGTTAGGAATCTTGCTTACGTTGCTTTTCTGGTTTCGGTAGGAAGATTTATTTAGTGGAAGAAGATAGGCTCGTCGTTCCTCGTAGGGCACGATTTTTTACGTACATTTAGATATTGAATCGTCGATTTTGTCATATCACCGGGGTAGTTTTCTGTATCGTAGTTTTAAGATACGTTATAAGATTCCGTATTTCAGAATGTACCATTCGTTTCAGAACGACGAATAGCTGAACGTATTTGTGAAAAGAAAACAAGTAGGCGTTTCTTCGACGGATTTTCTCAAATTTGCTGGAATATGTTAAGGCGTTGGAGGGTTCCGTCGAAAGTTGTTGTTTCGACAATTCGGACGGACGGAAAGTCTTTAAACGTATAGAAAGATTAATAGAAAGATAATCAGAGGCGTTAACGGATAACGCAAAGTCATAAAATTCCTTTGGACAGGGTCCAAAAGCTTGGTTTCTGCCTACGCTCCGTTTTACTCGGATCTTACGTTGCTTTCGTACGATTTTTCCACTTTACGATATTCCTCGACGATAAAAAGCGCATAATAGCGAATAGAAATTAGTTATCGTATTACTCGCTATGAGACAACGGTGTTAGCACGATTTGTCCGCGTGGGTGCGGCTCGAACGATCTGCGACAAACGGCAGCGAGGTGCGAATGAACTTTCAACCTCGCGGCGAACATGCTGGAAAAGGAGAGGAGGAACAAGGGGCATAGCCATTGCGGGAGGCGATGCCAGGTGTTGTTGCGAGCAGATAAATTTTTCTCACGGCGAAATAAAGATCTTGTCGGACACGGGAGAATACAAGACGGAAACATTGCTGCGTGGTGGCAGGACATGCCTGTTCACCGAGATAACCTCGGGTTTCAACGACCGCCTCTCCTCGTCTTCCTTACAACCTTCCTTCCCACCACGCGCCCTTCTCTCTAGCTTTTCATCCTTTTTTCGGCACCCACACGACGGATTCGTCCCTTGATTCGCCACTCTTCGTCGTTCATTTCATCCAGATCCAACGTTGATCTTCTTTCTTTCGCGATCCTCGACGACGAATCAACGATGGATTCGAAGAGCGAATCGATCTATCGGGAAAGCGGGTACGTTCGTCCGGACATTTTCCAGTCAATCGTATTCTGTGTTCGACGATGAAAGGTATGCCAACTTTGAGTACAACGCGAAGGTTTGTTATCGCGATTCTTCGTTCCGGTCTCGCGTTTAACGCTTTTCACGCTTTAGGAAAATGTCGAACGTTAAAAGTCCTCGCACTCGTCGAGATAACAACGAGGATGAAAAATAAAAAGTGGATGATCGCGATAGGACCAACTTTGACAAATATGCTACAGACAGAGAGATGAGGATTAGATTAATAGAGGATTAAAGGAACGCAAGAATGGAAGAGCAGAAACACTCTCGCCTTATCCGATCACGCAAAACTGCGAGAATATAACGATATACGAGTGCGGGAAAGCAAGCGTGTACGGACGAATACAGAATCGCAAAGAGTTCGGAAATGCTGAATCGCAGATACATTGTCGTAAAAACGTAGAAACGCAGAAATACTGTGGGAACGTATTGGTAGCGAGAGTTTCCGTACAACTATTACAAGTTCGAGGAATAACTCAAGGACTAAAAAGATATTTAAATTACTTGGAACTGCGAAGCAATCGACTTTATCCTTAAACGCGTCTGCCATTAACGCTTACTTCGATTTCCTCTGTACGAAGAACCAACGCGTTCCCGATGCGTATCCTAAGGGCGATCGTTCAACTCCCTCTCACTTAACACACGTACCTATTCATATGTAAATACGCGTGGTGTCTCTCAGCGTCGTTAAATCTCGAATTAATGTAGGACTTTGATTCACAAGTATCGGACAGCCCGGTCGTTAAATACGATGCATATTAATAGCTGGCCGCTTCGATACGCGTTAATGCGCGACGCAAACAAAAACACGAATCAGAGTAATAAACGAGATGAAAAATGAGGGACGACCGTGCGTGTATATTGTACACGTATAGACGACGCGCGTACGATCACTGAAAGCGAAAGGTGATATCAATAATGGACCTGGCTGTTCTGCACGTTCGTATCGTTATTTTCACGGTTAAGATTATCGACCGACCGAACCACCATATTCCTTCCAAGCTTTTAGCTCGATCTTTCGTTCACCATCGTGCACGCGTTCTCATCTTTGAATAACGATAGTTATCTAGCGGACAACGAGACTACGTGATACCATCTGCGAGGAAAGAACAAAGGTAGACGAAAGAGTAATCAAGACGTATCGGATAGGCGTAATTTCTGACCACGTTCGAAATACTCGCTCGGAATGGATGGAACACGGATAACGCCAGATGGATGATAATACGAAACCACGACAAATGGTCTTTATTTTCTTCTTAGAATGAAAGATGGATGCACGGCGGAGAATTTATGGAGAAATTTGTAGAATTTTAAGCATCGGAATTCTTTCTAGTCTGGGAAACGGTTAGTTACATTTTTTCCAGTCGCTACACTTCCTTATTTCCTTCTTGCTTGAACGTTGGAAGGTTCCTTTTCCTCTTAATTTCGAAAGGGATTAGTCGGACCTCTTCGCATCGTTTGAATTTTCTCGATTCGTCTTGCGCGATTGGCAGAGATTAAATTTTCTAGTCGTTGGATTCTTTTGGTTTCCTCCTTTATTTTTCGTCGATTGGAAAGCGTTAGTAGGAGGTCTAAACGCAAACAAGGCTTGGCAGATAATTATAAATATTAAGAACGACCGTGAAATTATCACACAATACGATATCAAGTTCACGTTCGTTAACGCGTGCATATTTTAGAGCGTAAAGCCAAGTTACGTTGTCCTGTACCGTGCAATTAATTCTCAAGTGGTAGGATGAAATATACGCTCCTTTCGCGACCGGTGGGTCCAATTTAACTTCGATCGAGCGAACGATTCCAAACCCACATCGTATAAACGAAGCTACATCGATAATATGCGTATTAATTTCTAACAAATTTTCAGAATTAACACGAAACGTTCACGAGTAAGAAACATAGAATCGATCCTGTTTGCTTTCCATAGATTCTTCTATACGTCATTCGTTTATTATAACTTTCACGGTTATAATCGGAAGATAAACCGGAAATAGACTTACGCGGACGTTATATTAATTTCTTCAAAAAAATCCTCGAATCTGTGTAAGAAACGTTATCGGTAAAAGATATAGGATCTATTCTTACTTATACCATCTTTGCTTATCCAATTCAGTTTCCCTAAAAATTACCCATCTTCACAAAATTCTTTCCCATCGAAAAGTTCTGTTTCTTAAAAAATTACGCTCGAAAGAGTATACGTACGCGAAGCGCGAAATACAGGGAAATTCTATACCAGTAAAGCAACGACGCCCCAAAAGGAACAACGTACAGAAATACAAGCGTCGTAACCGCAGCCTACCGGCATAGATCAATTCCAACGACTGTTCCTTCCGACAAGAAGGAAACCAGCCAGACCAACGGTCTTTGAACCTATAACGTTCGTGACAACAAGAGTAATGTGTTTGTCTTTGACACAGAGCCGCTGTTTAGTTATTGTCTTTGAAACGACGACTTCTTTTCAGTTACGTGGCATTTTCTGTCCAGTCGAAAGTTACCGATCCCGACCAGTTCAACGAACAATCATCGTTCGATCATTGTAAATGGCGAACGACTACCGCCTCCGGGTCTGATCAGAGTGACCACGGAAAATGTACACGAGACCAGTTCATGGCCAGTTACGTATCGTGTTATGAACTATCGAACGCAAGAGTAGAGTCTAGACTCGATCGTGCATTTTAAACGTTAGCGATGCTTTTACCAGCGTTATCACGTTTATTCTGAAAACGTTTAGAATACCGAAAATTTTGATACTTTGTCTTTGCACTGTCACCGTCGTGATAAAAATCGCGTAACGAATCAACGTATGCACCTGCTTTCTTGCATAAAATAGCGAAATGTAGCAAACAATGCTACTTATCTACAGTTTGCTGTTTACGTAAATTTACTTGCTAACTTTGACCAGTAACCGGTGTTTTCTGGTGAAAAATTTAAGGTTCGTAGAGATCGCGTAAAGGCTCGACTCGCGCGCGACAGCAACGTGTTGTCACCGACATTTGGCCTGCAAAGAGACGCAAAGAAGAAAAGCGGCGTTCCAAAATCGTGGCAAAATTTCGCTTTGTAGATCGACGTGTTATTTAATTACATCGAAACAGAGTTTAACGACGTTTAACGTATTAATTCCGTTTCTTATCACGGCAACACGTGTTACGAATATTTCTTCAAGCGTCGTTAACCAGTCTCCGTGAGACTGTCGCGTCATTTGTTGCCGGTTGCGTAACGTCAGGCCGTGAGCATTGCGGCTTCGTCCATGCCCACGAGGAATAAGCAAATTTGCAACGTAATTGAAAACGTAAAAAAGAAATAAGATAAAATGGCGGACGCGACGTAGTACAATTAGCAGTAATCAAAAGTCACGAATCGCAAGGGTCTCGACGAAAAAACTTGTTCGCCGCATCGTGCCGTGGCTCATAAATAATTTTATACGCTCCTAATGAGGACCACCAAAGCTTATAACGAATTCACAATCAACAAGTTTATTCGAGTTTAACGAATTGCACCGCGGTCTTCTCGATTCTCTTCTCTCTTCCCCTCCATTTTTAACTCGATAGGGGACCGCCTTATATAACGAAAATTCCTCGATCGTGCAGAAAAATCTGATAAAAAGAGAGCATTAAACGCCAGCTGGAATAGGTTGCTCGAAACAGGGACAAGCTGAACTCGATCAGATAGCGAGACAATTAACCAATTACTATAATTAAGACACACGCCTCCACTTAGCATTTGTTCGATCCGAGCTCGCTCGTTGAATTTGCATTCGAATCGACTTCGGGCCACAGTTCCTCGTTCCTTTTCTGCCTGGCCCCTTCTGGGAGGTTGAATTGATTTTTCTCTTAACTGATCCGGCCCCGTAACAAACACCGGTCCACGCTCCGCTACCTTTTATTCGTTTGTTAACACACCGCGTACTGCCCACGGGATATCTTCGCGCGTATTAAGTAAATCGAATTCACCGGGGTTGGATCGTGAAATATTTTATGTCCGAGTTTTATTACAATTTGGTATCGGAGCCTTGATAAATAAAATAAGCGGCGTATTACTTCTATCGTAAGGATTTTACAGTTGCTTCTCAATGCGATAATTGCGAGCAAACGCGAGTACCGAATATCGGGAGCAGGGCGTGAAAAATATTTCGAGGAAAGAAACGAATATCGTTCGATTCGGATAATTAAGATTCGCTCGTTAAGTTGTTAAGATCAGTGTCAAATCGTGGAGATTAACGATAGAAGCACCGATAGCTAGCCAGCAAACTAAGTAAAATATTTTAATGAAATTTTGCGTTTGCAAAGAAAAGGAGAAAATATAATTAGAGAAGAATACGACGAAGAATCCAAAGTACGAAGAAGAAATCCACGAAATTACTTAGCATTAAGAATATATTCTTATAAATATATCTTATAAATATATATATATATATTTATATATATATCTATATATATATATATATTTTGTTGACTTACAAATTTTCCTGTTATTCGAAACGAATAAAATGTTATAGAACAGAACCGATGATAAATTAATTACACTGTGACAGCGTTCAATTACGATACGAATCACAGGTTTACCTTACTATTCAGCGGCTGGGTAATCGATGCGCTTTCTTCGAGCACAAATACGATCGTAAATCCTTCGATATTTCTACAAATCACAGCGAGATGCTACTTCTCTGGGTCGTTTTGCTTTTCGAGCTGGGATACTGCTGGAACGGTGAAAGTATCGTAATGATATAAGTTACGCGAGTCGTTTTTTTTTAAGCGATAAGTCGTTAAATCCCACGTGTTTGCATTGAATTATACACGATATACGCGTAGCAACGAATCTCGTTAGATTTGTTGCTGCTGGATTTGATTCATTCGCTTCTGCATACCGATTAAAGCTAAAGCTGTGTCCGGCCTTAAATGATTTCGCTTATCGAGGAGCAGTTTCGCTTAAATTTACCAGGAAAAGTTTCTTAAACTTTCTAAAACTCTTTAATTACTTGTCGGAATGTTTCAAAGACTCCAAAGCAGAATTCGATCGCAGATGGGGGTGTACTTGCACGACGTTTCGTTCGTTTCGTTCCCTTTGTTCGTTGTTAGAACCTTTCTTACTTGCTATTTTCAAGACTATCGCGGTAAATAATTTGGTTATTCGTAATTCAGGACAATTTTATCAATATTAATTTCCACTAATTTACGTTACGATTAATTAAATTGAATCTTATCCTTCCGAACGAGAATTACTTACGATCCATAAATCGCACGATTCCTCGTTACGTGTAAATACTCTCTCGTGGAGCAAAACTAGTTATTTGACAAAAGAGTCTTCCATAACCTACGGCAACCTCGAGAATCTACAATTCACCTCTCTGCTTAAACCGATCAATCCTAAAGAGTACCCCACGAGCCTCGTCGAACGAGACACAAACGCAGCATCATTCCCTCGCATCTCGCCGCTATTAACGCCAACTCAAAAAGAAGACGAAAACACGTTCTTAGGGCGCATTAGCATAGTTCTCACACGAGGCATCGTTCCGTTCGCATCGGTCACGCGTCCACGCAATAAATCGCGTAATTGGTCGCGGCTGAGGGCAGAATCGATCGAGGTGGTCGATCCACGTTCCTCAAGATGCCTGGATCCTTATGGCAGGTGTGTCGGCCACTCCGGCCATATTAAATAATTCAGGCATACAGGGACCTGTATAAGGCGCGTAATACGATTAACCGCGTCACCGTAGGATCCCTTGTAGCCACGCTGTCGCGGCGACGGGGGGTCGCCTAGCATTAGATCCATGATCTATGGTCGGGGCTCGTTTACAGCGTTCGTTATGTTGTCCGTATGATTTACGGCTCCTCGGATGCGTTTAACGCGCGGCACTGGTTACACAGTCGCGCGTGAGCGTCACCGTTAAGCGTCGCAAACGCGACAACGTGTCTCCTCTCGTCGCTCACCATCGTGATCAGGTTGTGCGTGAGGAAAAGGGGAACGTCTCCAGAGTCCGCTTCAACAGGCAACCTTTTCTTCTATCGTTAGATACCTATCGTAAGACGCATTCTCGTGGAAAGAATTTTTTTTCTTTGGTTGGGTTAGTTCGTTCCGCGAACCGCTGTACTTTTACCTCGTGGCGTTCGATATCGACGAATGACGTTCGTCAAGATCTATTTACTCGCTAGTAGAACGTTTCTTCGTTCGATCGGCGATTCTCGTAAATCGATCGTATTTTTAAAATCGTGAATCTATTTATCCATATTGGTAAAAGTTTTCTTTTCGGTCGATCGAACGCTTGGTGAATTGCTATACGTTTACTTCGTAGCCTTCGTTGATTAGAATCGCGATACGTCGAATCTGAATATACGTAGATTTTAACGGAATCTACTTATTCACTGGTAAGATTCTTTTTTATTCGACCGGCTCGGTAATGCTCGGTGAACTGGTGTACTTTTACCCCGTAGCCTTAGCTGGTCACGATCGCGATACGTCGAATCTTAAATCTGTTTCTGCTACATAGTAGGACTTTTTGCTTTTTATTTCTTGATTCGTAATGGTTGGTGAACTGGTGTACTTTTACCCCGTGGCCTTCGATATCGACGGCGATATGTCGGTTGAACTTCATGTCCAGTGGTATCTTATTGTAACTCGCATAGTTGTACAAGTTGCATAGTCGGATACCGATCGCCGGAACGAACCGACCTTTCGTATTAGCTGAATCGTCTACGTCGTTTTCGTGGCCTGCATTCGTAGACCGTTAAATGCGAGGGATCGAATAAATTTAGAGCTTTTACCGTGAGCGAACATTCCGTGATTCGAATCTACGGTTCATCGGAATCTTTTCAACAGAGATCGGAGTCTCGTGGAACGAGAAAACGACGACGAGAACTATATCCCGCGGATATTTACGCGGATATTTGTTTTACGTTTACCCGCTACCTACGGTTTCCACCCTCGCGCGCTCTCTTCAGTCGCGTTACAGCGTCGATCGCTCGATTCTTTTCCGCGCCTCTAACGCTCGATCGCTCGTTATCAATGTAACCAACGTTATACGACAAGTTCGTAACTTACAAAGTCGAATAACTTTCACCAACTTCTCCAAACAACACGTAAACCCACCTCGTACCAGACCACCCGCAACATCTTATTAAATCAACCCTAATCCCTAGATCGATCGTCGTAAACGCAGTTGCTGGTGCGTAACAACGCGAAATTCATTCGCGCAATTCGCTTCGACCGCGTACTAAATCCCTCTTCCAGTCGCCAAACTAATCGCCAACCAACCAACCAACCAACCAACCAACCAACCAACCAACCAACCAACCAACCAACCAACGACTCTGCCCACGCCGTGAACTCTCAAAGTTTCCCGTTGAACTGTACCATAACTGGACCAGCGGGGTATAAATCACGGGGCGAGCTGGTTCGGCCCGTTGCAACGGTAGAGAGAGAAAAAATCACGTTTGGTCGGAAAGTCTTGGAGAACGCGTGGCGCTTTCCTGCATCGCGCTTATCGAGCACGGTCCGATGAGTGGTTACGTCTTAATAAGGAGGCTAGGGAACCGATGCTGCGCGAATTCATCGCCTCGCCACGGCTCGTTATTAATGGCCCCGGTCTTGTTAGCGATTTTCGCAGGGGCGCCCGGCTGCCACGGGGGAAAAAGATACGCCAGTGATATATTAATTTATTAACTAGTTTATTTATACGGCTAAAGAGGCCCTGTACACGGGGCCGCGATGGGCCCCTGGGGATGCAGAACCCGGCCATAACTCAATTCACCGATCGTCCGGTTCCCGTTGGCAGTTTTCTACGCTAAACTACCGCCGCTACGTCGATCGTATCTCGTCGCGCTGCACGCGTTCGCCAGCCTCCGTCGCTAGGTTAGCCCCATCGTCCGATCGTATCCAATAACGGCGTACCGGTGGCTCGTAAATGGAAATTTGTCTCCGGGCTTTCCTTGCCTTCTGCCTTTTATCGTCACTGGTTCATCGAACATGGTCTTTGAACTCGTGTATAGGGTGTCTCGTAACTGACGGTCCGTACAGTCGCAATTCGATCTTTATCGGATAAGACTTTTACCGACGTAATCGCGAGGTTTTTCCGATGAAAACAAGACCAAACGCGATGTAATTTGCTCCCTCGGTGACTTATATTACGTCGTGTCTGGTCTCGCTTTAATCGGACGAATCTCACAAATACGTTGGTAGAAGTTTAATTAAAAAAGAAAAGAAAAGAATCAGAAATGAAAGATTTTCGTCGCTGTTTCGTGGATAATTACACGGTATCTTTCATGGACGATTGAATTCGGATCGGGTTACGCTACGCAGCCATCGAACTTCACGGCGTGTCGAAGGAAACGTTAGAGTCCCTCGAGGGGATCTCCCAGTAGCGGAGACGACGTCCGATCAATTATAGAGAAAATATCGCAGCTCTCTTCTCTCTGTATACGCTTACGCGTATAGTCTCGACAATGTCCGTATACTTGCTGGAAACATAAATTAAGGCGACGCTTGGTAGACAAATTGTATGTTTAGTATCAAATTTCTCAAAAGTGAAACCTCGTATGAAAAGATTGTATCTTGTCTATCTAAGATTTTATTTTTTCATATACATGAGACAGAGAGCCTTAACGGTTATACTACCAAATACAGGGACACCATGTATATTAGATTATATACGCGTACATAATGATACATACTGCACAGATTCTGTATTTGCGGCTAGCAGTATCGGTGTACTTGGCAATTCACGTGGCGCGCACAAGCGGTTGATTCGGATTCGTGTTAGTCCGTTGACATGTGCAAATAATACGGGGAACATGATACGAGATACAGCGCGGCCACGACCAGACCGAATCTGATTCCAGCAATTGCTGTTATTACGATTGCGATCGAAGCCATTAGGGTCAATGCTGGAACTGCTGCAGGTGTAACTGCAGTGGTAGTTTTAGATTGCGAGGATGGAGCTTTAGATTGCCATGTGGCTAGCGAGTTTGGAAGATAATATAGGAGGAAAAGGAAATGCCTGCCACGTCTTTCTGATATCGATAAAACGAAGATGTTTCGATAACCCGCGATCCTTGAAACAAGTCGAAATAAAACTTTTTCTACTTCGTTATTTGGACATCAGCCACGGAAAGAGACAAGACTAGAAAATCAAACGCCTCGACTCTTACTTAACTCTGACACGATTTTCGACGAAGACAATGATTTTTAACGTTGTAACCTTCGTGCGACCAAGCGAAACGAAAACGAGATATAAATAAAAAGACGTTTCATCGAAAAAGAAAAGAGTACGCGCGTCGATACGTTTCGTAACCATACTTGCAAGCTCGGAAGGGATAAAATTCACCGTCTATTTATCGGCTCCACTTGGAAATTCGATAGAATCTTACGAAGAAACAATTTTTATCGTACCGATTCTCCCTTTCTCCCAAAACATCGCTAAATTTCCGACCAGATGATACACTCATTAGTGAAATTAACATTCAAGGACCATCGGATAAGGACCACTCCGACACGCCTCAGTTCGAAATCATCGTACCGATCTAAATCCACGATCAACCCGTTCTTCGAGCAGGTCTGCACCATCCCAGACGAGATACCCATTAACCGGGCCAATTAATCCAAATTTCTCGAAAAAGAGGCTCGAAGCGGTCATCTGGAAGGCTTCTGCCCGGGGTAAAAGCGTCCACGAGGATATTTATGAACGGCCCGGTTATCTGGGCCTGTTCTAAATTCATCCTCGTGGTTATCTAAACAGAGACCGGATCATAATTTACTGTTCGAGCGAACATCGGCTTCGACGGTAACGAAGAGGGGAGGGACAGGAAGATGCCAGGTTGCTGGACGCCGGCAATGGTAATTTCCACCGCCCGACTATAAATTCTTGGCCACGATTCGCCGCGGTTGGTACCTGCGTATCGTCCACTCTAGTTACGTCCGCGAGCCGAAGATACGCAGGGTTTGCTCGCGTTCGATCCGCCTGCACCGGTCGTTCTCCGACCTATCGAACAAATTAGCGGCGAGATAAAGTCGACAGAGACGGATCGTCGTGCGCGCGATACAATTATCCGCGGAACTCGATCCGCTGCCTCAACTTCCTCCGAACGATTCTTCGAATTGTGTCCTTGTTTCTCTGGTAATTCGACGCGTGG
This sequence comes from Bombus soroeensis, assembly GCA_014737365.1. NCBI lineage: Eukaryota > Metazoa > Arthropoda > Insecta > Hymenoptera > Apidae > Bombus > Bombus soroeensis. The sequence continues at coordinate 594,556 of JACXIL010000220.1, read as the reverse complement.
TTTATATCGAACGGCTCTGCGAATCGATTGGGAACGGTCGCAGCTTGCTTTTTGGTTTTACGACAGGTTTTTCGTACTTTCGTTTCTTTAAGGCTACAGTCTGTTCTCGTTCGGTCTCGTTTCCCCGAACGAAATGCGATTTCTTCGCGCTTTCGCAGGCAAGCTACGATACGTTGAAATTTGTCAAGTTAGTCGATAACTCGTTAAACGTCGCGTACATGCAACATCCATCGTGCAAGTTCGGTAAACGAACACGTTATAAACGGGCGGATATCGTTCCTTCTTTCCTCCGCTTCTGACTCGCGAGTGTCAATATCTCTTGCACGTCGTTGTAACTCGTCCCGAAATTTTCGTCCAATTACACGCGGAAGAACACCAGCATTCCCTCGACAGCAAACTTCGCTCGAAACTTTCTCTCTCTCTCTCTCTCTCTCTCTCTCTCTCTCGAAGATGATCGTTTCGTATCAGTTTCATACCGGCGACCAGAAAATTGCAGAAACATCGACGGATACCCGGAGAGTCATTAAGAAGCAGGACCCCTAAAAAGGTCTCGGAGCTGCGAATTTAGATACTATGTTCTCCTAATGACCGTGGAACGTATAAATTCGGGCACCCACGTGGCACGAGAATTCCATTCGTATCGTTAAACAGCGAGAGACGAAGACCGAATCGAAAGAGAAATATAAAAAGGGGACGTTAAAAGAAAAGAAACGAACTCCTCTCGTTATATCGTGCATCGATATTCCGTCGTTGGAGTTTCCTCCAACCGGTCGAGTCACTCGCTCGACACGCGAATATCCCACGCGTGTACGAGTCCAGTATCTGATCGATTCGGGTGCGAGTTGTCATCGAACGAACGTAACACAGTCAAAACCATCCGATCGACGAGCCAACAGCCACACAATTTTCCTTTAAGTAATAATTTATCGCATCGATCGTGCGATTATTAGCGACAATCGCGTCCTCCGACAATTCTCTCGCCACGTTGATCTTTTCTCGTGCAAAACGTTCGATTTATAAAGTTTGTAACATATTTTGTACTTTGAACGTTCTCGTTTTAATAAATCATCGATAACGATTATCGATCGTCGACGTCGATTTAATACGCGTGGGCGCGATTGCTCGGGCAAACGTTCTTCGTTTAATTTGCACATCCCAATTGATAAATCTTAGGACAGCTTGCTCTACGAGTGGAAAATATTACAGGCGAATCGCGTTAACAATTTTCATCCAAGCTGTCGATCGATGAAAATACGTCTTTCTACGATTTTTGCTCCCCGTACTAAATCATCACCTCGAGATCGTGCAAAACTTTGCGTTCGTTCTCTTTTCCAATGTCCCCACTCCGTTACCGTCCTTTGTGCAAGACCAGCACGCGTGCAAATACCTATTAACGAGGGTGTATATCCTCTCGTTTTTCCCCTTTTTCCTTATTCCTTTATTTTCCAACATACCACGATCGAACCACGCGGTTTTATCCGCGAAGCGGAGCATCTTCCGTTTGGAAACGCGCTCACCGCTCTTTTTCTAGCATACCGGTTCTACAGTTGTTCGTCGTGGTTGCACAGTCTCGCAGCACGAACCTGGTATCTTCGACTCGCGCGTAATTTAATCCGCGAGCAACGCGCAAGCCGCTCGATTACGAGAACTGGGAAATTTTCTTAATCGACTTCGTCATCCGGATCCGCGCGAACTCGTGCTCCGGAGGATCCACGGCACCTGCGCGCCTACAGGTTCTTCTAATAAGTCCGTCTCGACGATTAAACGGCGGATACAGGCGATTTTTCAACGTCGGTGACTGTTTGAAGTTCCTGTCGAGCTTCTTCTTATCGCGAATATTTGCGTGTTTCACGAGGAAGACCAAGATTCCAAGATGATTACGTCGACGAGAGAGATTCAACTGTGTTTAGCGAGCAAAGCGAATAAATATACAACGTGGAATTACTTACTGGTTTGTAATTGGATCGCAAACGAAGGAGAGCGTCGTTGGAGATATTTTTGCGATTGAGTAGCTTCCGCGATTTTTATGTAAAGCGCTGTCTATAGATTCAATGGCATTCGAGGAAATCGAGGAGAATACGAAGGTTAAAGCGGAGGTAAACAGTCTAATAAGTATCGTTGGCGACGTTAAACGACACGCGGGATCTTGGAAAAGAGCTAAAGAATTTGCAAACGTTACGACTAAACACTGTGACTAATAATCGCAAGAGAGTAAAGTGTTTTATAAAAACGTTTAGGGCATTATTTTTCTTCCTATCTGTCTCGACGACTAACTTATTTAAACTCACAAGGAACATTAACATTTAAGAGAACGACTATCGTAAACGAGCTTGATGCGTTTAACACGCGTATTGCAATACGATCCGGATTAAAAGTGAAGATACGTGAACGAAATCAAAATTTATTTCAAATTTAGCTTCATTCGGTTCTGTAATATTCTTTAACGCGAGGTGGTATCCGAATGATACGCTAACGATAGGTGAGCAAATTCAAAACAGCGTTAATACGCCGAGACACAAAAACACGAGTCACTCCCGATTCGAATCGTTCTATGAGTCACGTGCCGCTACAAACGCAAATCGATTCCATCTTAGAACTCGAAACCTATCACGAACATCGGATTCACCGTTCCATTCCTCGGCATAAAGTCATCGCGAACAACGTCTCCGTCTGGACGAGAGAGCAGCCAAAGCTTGATTTACGCCGGTGATCCTCGGAGATCTCACTCACGACTCAGTTACAATCCATTGAAATACCATCCGATGCTCTTCAAACAAGCGGCAGCATTCGCGCTTCGAAACGTCCGATAACATTCCCAACGAGATCGTAACCGGATCGTGACCGTGTCGTTGCTCGATCGCCGTTGTAAATCAGCTCCAAATGATCGTGTAAACTCCGCGATCGCTTCGCTTCTCGCTCCTCTCGATACGTTTCGTTGAATCCATGTCCGCTAACGAGCATCCAGATGACGTATCGCGCGTACGAATCAAAGTCTTTTGCAAATTTATTTGCTGCTCGAGGACCATCAGAGGCGTATCACTTGCAAGTAATTTCTCAACACTGTGCGATCGAAATTCCAATTGGAAATAATTCTTCAAAGCGTAAAGTAACTTTTCAAAGATATACGAGAAAGATCGTACGGCTTTTCCAAAATTTTACTTCCTTCTCCGTAATGTTTCCTTTATCGCGAGTCATGCACCAGGAATCTCCATACACCGCGTAAAACTGTAATTTCCATAAAAATGAAACGCTACGAAATTCCACTGCAGAGTTATCCTACGTCAAGATAATCAAGAGTGGTTTTATTAAGACGCGACGACACGTAACATACTGCATACGATCAAACGTAATATTGAAGCAGAAGCCAAGGGATAAGATAGTCGAGCGATGTAACAAGATTTATGTAATCGCATCGCTCGCAATCAGCCTTGAGGGGTCAATTGATTTCAGACGGGCTATAGGTAGGTGTTTGCGAAGAGAGCGTCAAGTGTGGGCCAGTCCAGTTATTTGAGACGGATAAGGGGACCAAGCGGAACGAAAGAGAAGAAAAAGAAAAAATTGCGAGGGGATAGGTGTTGGAAAGGGCGTGAAGGTAGAAGGCTTTCCATTGGGTTCAGCAGAAATTGATAAGACGACGCATTAACTCGTGACGCTGCCCGCTGACGTTATCCGAAGGCAGAGGATACACTCGGCTTGTTCTGACAAGAATATCATCCTTTTTCTCCTTTGCCCCTTCTTCTTCGTTCTCCACCTTTGCTTTTCACTCGACTCTTCTTTTTTCTTTTTTTTTTCATTTTCTCGCCAGTGTGCGGTCCAGATTACTTTGTCACGCGAGAAATAAAATTAGCACCGTTCTGGGCCGTATGTACGCGGATTTATAGGCCGATAGGGCCGATATTATCGTCGGATAAGCTCGAACCAGATACTTGGCAATTTTTAAGGAGTCACAGGACCGGCGCGGCTGAGACAAATGCGTCGATACGATTCCGTCTTTGGTTTCGGTGTTTTCTGCAGAGCGATCGACGTTTATCGCGCTTCTCGCTGCTTTCCGCGAACTCGTTGCTCCGAATATTGGCGAGCTTTTCAAGCGCTTGTAAGTGGAAGAGCATAGCGATCGGATATGGTCGATCTTTGCGATTCTACGTATCACGGATAATTCGTTCAACGTCGCGCGAAGCTCTCTCTCTCTCTCCGATCTCTATCGAATTTAGTAGTTTTGTGAAATTTTATGGATTCGTGTGTTCTCAACGCTACGACTATCGACCAGCAAGATATAAAACCAGCAGCTAAGGAGAAAATTGATTTTAACGGAGTTATTTTAACGGAAAGCAACAATTGATATGTGACACTGGTGTGTATGCTCTGCCTGTATATCGTTAAGACCGTTATAAAACATTGCGAGGGCAAGAAAAGCGTGAGGCAAGACGAGTTAAATCGATCGTTTGGTTCAAACGGCGACCGAATGGGTCAGCAGAGCGAGCCACTATAGTGGCGCATCGTACCTAAGAGGTTAAAGCGATTGGTTCGTAAATTAATAAAATAATATCCATCGATCGCGTTATTTTCGATAAAAATATTTGCCAATCTCGCGAATCCTCTATTTATCCATCTACCGTTTCCATACCAATACCGCTTAGCAATTCTGATTCCAACTTGATGAATTTGCTACGAATACCAAATTTAAAGATCTTATACTACGCTACGTTGCCTAAAACTTTGGGACACGACGGAACCGAAGAAGATTCGTTAGAAGCCGCTCTCGAAGATCAGCCGGCCCGTGTCGATAAATCCTACTGGATTGACTTCCAAATACCTACACGGCTGAGCATAAGTAGGTAGTCAAAACGAGGCTGGGAAGAAGAACGAACCGTGGAATACAAAAATAACGACGCATCGTTAGAGCGGGACGACCAACAGGGAATTTCACGAGGTTGCTTTTTGTGCGACCCACGGGCCGCTCGAATCTCGAACAAAGATATTCCTGGAACGCGTCGATCTTCTTAACATCGAGTTGCGAGCGAAAGTCGTGCTGGACGCGTAATTAAGAGTATCGGTTTTCGTCGATCGAATTAATAATAGATAATATTCCAGCGCAGCGAGTATCCCGCGTAATGGATCTCTTAATTACGTCGTTTTGTTCGGCCGATTAGGTGTCCGATCCGCCCACGACGCTGTCCGAATTCGACGCGGCGTGGCACGGCGCTCGCGTGAAGAATCCTAATTTATGAAAATATATTCACCCGCGAATCGGGTCGCAGCAGGCCTGCCGTGTTTTCGATTAATTCTACGTGTCGCTAACTCGCCACTGCGATCGTCCATCGGACCGAAATCGGCCGTTTCCACTAACAGCGAACGTGCATCTGACTATTTATGATCGCGATCGAATCTTTCGTGCTCGATGCGAAATTTGCGATCGTTTCGTTTCACTTCTTATCTTTGAACGCGAGATTCCTTTAATTTGGTAGCTTGAGCGTCGAATTCGTTACGTTAACTTTCTTCCCTCCTTTTTGGCAAATTTTTGGGTTGTTCCATACGCTTTTCTAGAGAAATCTTATTGCGACTATCAGAAAGAATTTGAAATATCCAAAAAGGTAAAAGTGTTAAACGTCTTGTACTTTGTGAACGAATATCTAGATGCTTTGTTACTTAATATCGTTTATGTTATCGCAATTGAAAGATCGCAGTAATAGTAAAGTTACAGATTTTTATATGCGGCTGCCGTCGTCACCGGACAGTTTACTGCGCGACAGGGTAGTAGCGGAGATTTCGACGCTCGCACAAGGCAGCACGTCACGATGCCCAAGAAACGATCGCATTCTCCGTGCGTTTACGGACGGAACATGCATAGCGTTGTCGAGCGAGAGTTAAGTTTCTGCGAGGAATTAACGCGACAAATCGAAAATAAAGAATTTGTTCAAATATCTTTAACCGAAAGAAACCGATCGGTCGGTTTTAAACTAAAATTTCTACGATGCATAGCCAATTACGTTAACGAGGAGAATTTTCACTGTCTATCCATTGTCGGTAAAAAAAATATCTATTAAGCGGGCTATTACGCGAAGATTGGATAACTTTTGATTCAGCTTCGTCGTAGGAAGGGGATTAAAACGACGAGCAAAATTTGTTTTACTCGTCCCTATCGTTACTCGAGCGTTAGTAGGACTCGAAGCTACAAACGTTACAAGTTCAAGCGCGCGTCGTGTTTTCACGAAACGTGTTAATCGCGCGTTTAATTCGAACGCACGTACTCCTACGTGCACGGATTATATCGGGCGCATAATGTGAACGTTTTAAGAGCCGGCAAATATCTCGGCCGCATATATTGCCGTACTTAGCGTTCAACATGTTGAGCGGCCCCGTTAATTTCACTAATTAAGTTAGCAACCGTCCGACCGACCTCCCCTCCGTCTTATCCGAGCGTTATTTATATTTTTCTTGCGCATCGATTCCACGTTTTCTTATTTTCTGCGGGACTTCCTTCAGCGTGCAGCTGCTATTTTCGTTTCACCTTGTCTTTATTGGCTCGCTTTTAATACGTTAACGTGCTTCTTCTCATTTCACGTACACCCCCGTTCATAAATATTTATAAGACATTTATGAAAAAATAAGAAATTATCGGGAAACTATTAGGTTATTACCCTGTTAGGTTAGCTGCTTTTAGCACCATTTTCTTGCCGTTTGTTGTTATTTGCCTCCACGTTACCAAACGTTTCGCGAGTCAGTTTCAGACTCGCTTATAGACTCGTTAATATTTCCTCCAATTTATTATGCTTTACGCGTACCTGTCGTCATTCGATCGCATCTGCCAATCGTTTCATAAAGCAAATTAGGCTCCTGCCCCGTTCCGTTCGAAAAATTGTTTCGATCGAAATTGTCCCAACGAGACTGGGATCCCCGATCGACTGCATAGATACTAATACTTGTGTAAAATACGAAAATATTCCGTAACCAATTAATCGTTCGTCTAATAATCAGCATCGACGATACTTATTCTCTTAGTTACTCGCATCGTTGATACTTATGAACAGGAGTGTAGGTGATTTTTTTATTTTTGGAACTCGCCATCCATGCTCGTTTCCACGATTTTATATCTCGGCCACGTTCTTTAGTTTCATGATGCAACGAGAGGTCCGTTGGCTCTTAATAAGTGTTTACCGATCTCACCGAGCTACGGAATTCATAACTCGTTAAAAGCGGAACGACGTGAACGAGCAACCGGATGAACGGTCAAGTTTTTGCACGCGAACCGGCGCGAGTATGTCATCCTCCTATGGGGTCTTTATCCCAGTGATCGGTGCGCGACATGACCGTTCAGTGGCGTTTTTTAACGTGGAAGAAGTAATTGGAGAGTGTTTTAGATTTACCTCGGGTGAAAGGGTCATTCGGAATTGTAATTTTATGGGCAAGGAAAACAGTTACGTTCTTGATGGTTTGTCAAAAATCCAAAATTTTTTACCGCAATTCATTCTCGAAATCGATTTACCACGGTCGATCAATCCACTTCATTTTCTAACAAGCCCGTACGATTTATAACCTTTTCGTCGTTGGACAACGAGTAACACGAAACGAACGGCCAAACGCGAAGATCGTTCTTCGCGAAAGCGCTGATAAAATCGATTTCTATCGAGAGACGAGAAAATCCCGCGAAACTGCAGGATCGCCTTAAGACGAACCCTCGGTGGCGTATCCACGGAATCGAAGGCGCTCGTGGGTCCGATTGTATTCTCGTTCAATGGGAATACGCCACGTGACAAACTGCCTGGCGACCGGTCGTAAATCTCCAGAGCGAATTTTACTTTCTCGATTTTTCCCACGTTGAGGCTTAATCCGGCGCGTTAATCATGAGAAATCGCGGTGCGTGCACGCCTATCTGTTTCCTACGAACGCCGTCGGGACACGGTCAATGCAGCGGACCCGTCGTCTTACGGCCCCGTGCTTATGGTTTTTAATGCCCAGATGACAAATACGCCGTATTTAGCGATATTTATGCGAGCGGATCACGTCAGCTTCCGCTGACTGCTTTACCCGGATTATCTTGTCCCTGAGAAATATTGCTTTCGCCGTTTTGACGCCGCGCAGCCCACGGTAATCGTCCTGTCGCGTAATATTAAGTTACTTCCAGCCTCGGAAATGAACAGAGGAAACTACGCGCGTGCGTTCCGTACGAGGCGTTGAAAAATTAATGGACGGGAATTCGGAAGTTGTGTCTGTCGATTTTCGCGAGAGACACTGACGAGGAAGCTGGCGTGGAATCTGATTGGATTTAAAGGACCATCGGCAAAAGTATGCTCTTAGGAAAAGGGAAACGAGGGGTTCGAGGGAAACGAGACGTCGAGGAACGAATCGGAAGAATTGCAACTAGCGAGATTAGCGAAACGAAAGTGCGGCGACAGAGTGGATGGAAATACGACGCAAGTCCAGTCGTACGAACGAAATTGTCGTACTCGGTATAGCGAATTAAGAATGGATTTGATCTATCGGATTAAAGCGAATTTGGATTTCAGCGAACGACTAACGACACTTTGGTACGATATTTAACGTCCGTTTTGCAAAAATCTAAGGTAATTGCGTACATAAAAAAAAAAAAAAAAAAAGAAAAGGCGGAAGGAGAACTGGAAATAGTAATTCGAAGGAATAGAGATTCTTCTCTCTTCTATTCAGAAGAAACGTTCCTTCGAACAACGTCGTCGCTTTTCAACGCTTAAAGAAACGTTTAAACGAACAACTCGAGCCGTACGCCAAATCAGAGATCCACGGCGGCGGGCGCAGAAATCGAAACCTTTCCCACGTGTCCAGCTGAAATTTGTTAAGTTCGCGCGTGGGCGGCCGTGGATGCATCCTGCGCGCCGCTTTTTCATAGTTATTTTCTTTTTTCACCAAGAGAAGAGAAGAGAGGAGAAGAGAGGAGAAGAGAGGAGAAGAGGGAGAGAGAGAGAGAGAGAGAGAGAGAGAGTGCACAAGGTTGCGCGTCGACGTTCCCTCTGCGGGCCAGGCATAAGTTATACGCGTATTATGCGGCTGCCGGGCAGCAGGCAGCATCACGAAACGGTAACACGAGAAACCGGACCCGCTTCTAACGCATACGGCCGCACGCTTGTGGGTGTAGCAGCCGTCTACCCCGTACTCGTGGCCGTTTCGTCGATTTCCACGCCGATAAAATCCACGCTACCGCGAGCCACCGTTTCTCTATCTCGTCCTGTCCTCTCCGCGAATATACGCCTAATCCTCGTAAAAATGTTCGCGATGCCGACCACGGAACGGCTACCCGACGTCCACCAACGGCACCCATTACGCTTCGCCTCCTTAATTTGGAGCTTTCAGCCGTGGATTTCTGTCTCGCTGCGGGAATCGTCGTTTCCGCGTGACCATTGTTATCGTGTCTCGCGTGAACTGCCGCCGAGATAGAGGATTGAGAGAATTGGGAGATAAAAGATGTTCCCGAGGTTGCAGATTTTCGAGCCTGTTCGAGGTCGCTTCGTGAGATGAGAGGGCAGATGGGTTTTACGTCGCGAGGCGGAGTTACATTTCGTTGGTTCGTTAGAAGAGCGACGTATTTGAGATGCCGTCAGGCTTAAGATATCCGTAACAGTCGATTCCGCAAGCGAATTATCTTTTACGATGGCAAGACGTCGATCAATTTGATCTATTCTATTGGCAAAGTTGTAGAAGGAGAAGCTGCTCTTAAGAAAACAAATGAATTAATCGAAAGAAGAAATGTCGCTAAATAGTTCGGCGATCGGTAATTTTCTATCTCGTACCAATTTCCAGCGAATCGGCCATGTTTATAGTTGGAATAGATTGAGAAAGTTTGGCTATTTGTTAAAGGCGATAGGTCGATGATTCGTCTACGTCGAGGTTGAGAAGCGAAGAATAGAAAGATCAGACGAGAAGAAATAGGAACCTCTTTCTCATGCTATGTCACTCGAAGTGGTTTGTACATCTCACAAAAGGAGGTGGCAAACGTGTCGAGTCATCCGGTTTTCTAAAAAGACGCAAACAAATTACAATTATGCTCGAAGGAGAAAACTACATATTGCGGCGCGTTTGTGATGAAGAATTTCAAGTTTATGCCGCAGGATGTGCACCCATTGTAATTTATCTTCCCTATACAAGGAGCGCAGCGGGATTCGAGGTAAACTCGACATCGTAAAGAACGGAGAAACGTCGATTTAACAGGCATAAACTTATTTCGTCCTGGTTTCTCTGTTGTATTACCCTAAGAAAATTATATTAACCACATTGTTTGGATTACTTCGAGTCGACGCGAATCCAACAATATGAGATAGTATCCTTGGAAAAGCATTGGATTAAAATAGTCGACAAGATGGGATTGCTATAGATCGCTTTCTTTCGTCGCGTTAGATTTCAACTCTTCGTAAATCTCGTAAAAACTGGCGAGACAGGGACCATCGAAAGAATATAACGATAGGAGAATTAAAAATAGCACAAGACCGTAGGAATACGAAAAACAGAATTTAATAAGATGCAAGAAATTGAAAAAGTTGAAACTAACATTCAGAGAAGATTAACTCTGGAAAGAGACGTGTCGTTGATTAATTAGTAAGTTCGGATCGTACGTATAGCTAGTCGTAAATTCTTAAGGACAATATTTCTCCAATTCAACGAAGATAATCTTTCAAAGATAATCCGACAGATCTAAAAATATTTCTCCGTTCGAGAAATTGAAATCTACGCGAAATCCACGTCGCATTCCAATAATTTCGTCGTGGAAACGTTCGACATCCGAAAGACTTATTAACGCGATTCCAACAGCGGATGATTAAGTGGCAGGTCTCACGGTAGAATGTAAATTAACAGGTCCGCGATAGAGTTTGGAAATTCTTAATGAAAAGACCGTTGGTACGATAGAGTTCTAGCTGTCTAATAAAACACGGGTTCGACACTATGGTCGTTTATCTTTTTTAATTTTGTAACTAATACGCGCGCGTGCACGCATACGGTTCGATCAAACGACTCAACACCGACAATCGAAAATTATCAGAAGCAGCAGGCTTCTTCGGTTAACGGCACTAAATTGATTCCTCGAGTTTCATTTATATTCGTTCCCGTGGAAACGTTTTCCAATACGTATGCAGATGAACTGGAATCCCGATAGTGGAAATCAATGTTACGGTGAGTAGGGATTATTTCGTTGGAAATTAAAAGTCGTTCCTTGTCGTTTCTCCGGCCTAAAACAGTGGTCTCTCGTGGAATTGTGAAATTTCACACGAAATACCGTCTTTGTTCGAGCATCTTTCGATAAAGAATAGCGATTATTCGTACACTATACGTACATCGTTGATTTACTAGAATTACATTTAAATACACATCGCATTACAAGATTAGCAACCTCGACGTACCTGTAAAAATGAAGTCTACAGGAAGCTCACCGGAGACTAATAATGTTACGGTGTAAAATGGAACTTTTAACCCTTTCTTTGATAGCAAATCCGGCAAACCGTTGTCCTAACATATTCGGTACGCGAATCGTTGAATTCTTCTTCAAGTATACGATAAGACAAGTTCGTTGAAAAAAATGACGCGGACGTTAAAATGCGAGAAAATAACAACTAAGAAAAATTCAAACGCTCCATCGAGTTTTCTCCACGAGATAAAACAGCTTTCGTATAGGACATTTGTTTTTTTTTTCAAATTTTCAATAGTCGAAAGAATAATGGCGCGCGTTTGTACGCGTACGAAAGGTAAAATCCATCACGCGCGGTCGAGCAAGGCGGCACCGCGCTCGAAATACCGGAGACATTCGCATCCATTACCGCTCGCACGGCCTTTTAGAGCGCGTTGAACGCAGCGCGGTGCAGGGTCGCGTTAAACGCGCCGGCCCCCTCGTATAATAAATAGCGGGCCGGCCGCGGTGACAGGACAATCCTTACCTACTACGACCACGTGGCCGAAGACCTGATCGTTCGCCACGTGGGAACAGTTCCATCGGTGATGTCTGAACTGATGTCGGCATTCGCGAAGTCCAAGCTCCGCGCCCTCGCCCACCGCAGGCATCGCGTGCGGCGCTTTTCTGCACTGCTCCCGTTGACTCTTAGCCAGTCCGGGAATACGCCCGCAGACGGCCGCACCAACCACCACTGCTCCGACCACCCTGCAACCAAACACGTTTCACCCTCTGTCAATGCATCCTCTAGTTGAATCGCTGAGAAACTATACCGTCAAATTAAACGCAAGATTTTCAGAAGTTTCTTGGAACTTGGAAAGTCCGCAACCAAACACATTTCCATTCTTTCCAAAGTGTCTTCTATCGATCGAACCATTTATAGTAGCGATCAATTCGATTAATTTAGAAAGCGAAGAAGAGCGTGTTAAACGTTACGATTTGTTAAGCGCTTCCTTCGGACCACCCTGCTACCAAATACGTTCCACCCCTTTTTAACGCGTCCTCTAATCGAACCGCAAAAACCTATTCCGATCAACCGTTTAATGGGTTCGCGACGATATTTCACGAAAATGAATTCCTCGAATCCTAATTATCGAATGTGAAATTAAAATGGTTATTTGTAACTACGCACCTGTGTAGAAAGTTGTAGAAATTCCTCGTATATTAAATTATCATTTAGCTATCGAACCATTATTAACGAGTCTTTGTAGGAATTTCATTACGATGCGAGTCTATTCGCAGCGGAACCAACGCTAACTACGTATAAGCGTCGATAAACGTTCATCTTATTCCAAGACTCGTTGTTCCACCTATAAATCGTTCGCGCGTCTTTTCAAACGTAATTTAATATACCTTCTGGAAACGAATAATAAATAAAAACGAATAACCCGCCTTAAAAATTCGCCACGCGGAATTTATAAACTTTTCGTCCGACATACTTGGGCGAATGAATTTCTGAAAAATGATATCCATGGCTGTCTTCGAATTACCATCGATTCCGAACGAATTCGTGTACCGTTTAACGCGACAACGACATTGAGAGATCCAGGAACGACGACGACCGGTAGTGGGCCCACCGGATCGTACGACGAATTAAATCTCGATAAATTCGAACGTGTGAAAGTACGGAACGAGCGTGTCGACGAGGAACGAACAGCGTGGCCGATCCAACCGATCCGTTCATTAGCATTTTAAGCTCTCTCGTTGTCGTCGCGTTGCTTCGTTCGTTTCCGATGATATACGGTACGTTTGGTTCTGCGTATGACGAAGGCGATATTAAAATTAACGACATTACGACTTTTTTAAATGCCACGAATCCTTTTGCACGAGCCTTCTTCTCGTTCCCTTTCCCCATTCGGCTTTTCGTTGCAGTCGATTGCTAAAAACTCGCCGATTCTCGACGGTCACTGTATTGCATGATTCAACGTGACCGAAGAAGTCTTCCTGGAAAACGTGCAATAAGGTTCGTGAAGTTTTTACCGAATCGTTCGTTTGATTGACAGTTTTTGGATGCTCGATGAAACTTTTGGTAACGTCGGTAAGGAGTCCTGCGTTTTATTTTCTTTCGGACGACAGCTTTTGCGACTAGACCTTCCACAACTATTCAGAAACAACCCGAAAACCAGCAAACCGTGCGCGTCCGCGATAAATCCTGATCGATCGAGTTACGTCGAGTTTTTTTTTTTTTTTTCTTTTCAAAGAGGTAGATTTCTTCGGTTTCTCGGTCTGAAACACAGCCGTCAGTCTTCCAAAACTACCTGACAGTCGTAATTTCCAGCTAGACGATCCACTTACGGCGGAACCGAATCTAATCTAATTTAACCGATCATCGAACCGAAATGCTCCGGCAAGCATTATATAATCCGTTGGTTGGCATTAAAAAAAGAAAATCTCATGCCCATCCGTCATCCCGGTCCTTATTTCGACATCTTCACGAGCAACCTGCGAGGCGCGGTCGATCACGGCATACTAAAAACGATTACCTGCCGACAAGCTGAAACGCGATACTCTCAACCTCCTACTGGTCCATTGCGTAATTTACATCCCGTAAGTCAACGTTTTCGTGGCAGCGAACGCCGTTTCCAGAAACCGTGGACACGCGCGAACCATTCCGCCGTGAATCCTTTCCCATCCAACGTCGCTACGAATTTACGTAACGGGCAACGACAGGAAACGTACAAATAGGTGAAACAGCACGGTTGAAATATTTATGGCCCCAAAGGGTTGCGCCCGTTAATGTACCGTAATCTTGGAAATGACTTTTATCGGCATGTTGGCACGTCGATGGTTTTGTATTTAGGCTCGAAGCTTTGCGATTTCGCGGTTCCAGTATTTCGATAATGTTCCTCGTTTAACTCGTTAAATATCGCGGCGGTGCGATATTTTCTTTTCTTAAAACACGAAGATGAATTTTTAGATGATAAATATTTAATAAGCGCGAAAACGTAGATTTTACTTGGACAGCGATGGAAGCTACGAAAATTACGTACGAACGGAAAAGATCATGGAACCATCTGATCGATCCGATGTCGTTAAACCATCGGCCGGAGATCAAGTTGGAATCAGGGAAACTCCGTTCGGGAAAGAAACTACTTTTTACGTTCGCTCTACGCTTCACGAGCGTTCCACCGTATCACGCGCTCTATCGAAAGAAGGACGCGGCTACCCCGAGTCGCTTTCGAAACCCGGCTTCAAATTAGCTTTAAACACAGTCCTCTCGGCAAGTGTTAAAACCAACCGCTGCCGACTATCCATCATCGCGATCGTTCGGGATCCGGTGACGGAAAAAAGAGCGCCGAATTCAAACAGCCCCGCGGCGTTGCGACTCATCGATCCACGCAAGGGGCGTAGATCCTGCTTCCATAAACAGTCATAAATAAACGTCGTACGTTGCCGGTTGTCGTCTCGTTGTTCCTTCGAAGTACACAGTCGGCTTAAGTTCACGGTATAAGCGAAGCAACAAGCCTCTATGATTCGAAATAGGAGACACAAGCGGTAGAAATGGCTGTCGACGAGCGAAAATAAGTCGAAAATGCCGGGATCTCGACTTTCTCGACTTTCTCGACGCCGAAGCGTTCGAGGTAATTTCGTTATTCTTCGTTTGCGTCTTATCTCCAACCATAGAATCTTTGTTCGTGCCACGAATTTACGCCCACTGTGTATATGAACGTGCAAACACCATGATTCAAGAAGGGGTAGTTTATCGACAGCGACATACGCCAGAGAGAGAGAGAGAGAGAGAGAGAGAGAGATGATCGTTGGAGGGAGATCGGCGGGCCCTCGACACCGTTCGTTCAGATGGAAAGAGAGGTTTCAGGGGCCAGGGGGTGGGCAGGTTGCATTTCTGAGAAGCATGAAATTGCGACGATTACGCCGTGTCCCCGGGGCGAGAGTTATTTGCATTGGAATGCATCGCGCCGCTCGGTGGCCGAAACTCACCACGTGGAACGATCTACAGGGTGTCCTGATGAACGTGAGAAGCTGCCATGGCCGCGTGCCGTGCGAAAGCGAGTCGGCGAGAGAGGTAGCCTCAGCAGCGTTCCGTTCTTTCTCTTCCTTGTATTTTTTTTTCTATTCTCGCTGGCGAACGGTGAATACGAGTGGACGCTACGGGCGGCGAATCAACGACGCGCGTGTTTCGTGATTTTCGTCTCGGTGAAGACGTTCCGCGTTAGGGGTACTGATGTCGAGGATCGTGGATACGTTTGGATCCACGTAGATGCGCAGGATGCTGTTGGTTTCTGGGCTCGTTTTCTTGCTATTTCTTGGTATTTCACGGTCGAACGTCGTGTTGTTGAACCGTTCCTGCTGTAGCAGCAATGGTTAACGTTGCGTACGGACGTCAACTTGTCAAAACGACGGGTTTTAGTTTCTTTCGTTGTTACTAGTTTTTAATCATCGCTAAGAATATGTAGAACGTTTGGGAAAAATTAACGCGGAGTTTATTCCAGATCGATACACAATTACGCGTTATAATTCGAAATTCACGATACCGCATAGACGTAGAAATTTTGAAAGAATCGCGCAATCGTTACCGTAGTATGTTATTAAACGAATTAATTCGATAAAAATAAGAAAAAATTCATAAAGTCGAAGCTGACGACGTTGCACGACGGTTCGATCGGAAACGATCCGATTGAATTTTGCAAGAGTACAAGGGCGTGAAAAGCAAGAGGAACTCGCTCGCGTAGTTTATTACACGTTCGTTACGTCATTTGTTATCGCTAATTAGAAACGCTTAACGTTGCAGGGCCTTTAGGGCATGTCTTCAACGAGAGAGTCATGCTGATACTAATTATTCATTCGTCTTAGCTGCGAACCGAGTAATTACCGTCTACTCTAATGTAATTACTCGAAAGCTCTTGCGCTTCCATTTAAAATCACCTCGGCGTCATTAAATTTCTCGCTCGATGGGATTGCACACCACGAACTCGTAAATATTCTTCCTAATTGCGATTTCAACGTCCTTTTATTCTTCGATGGTTTTCTTCTTCTTTTCGAAGCGCGTCACCGATCGCTCTTTCTTAAATCCGTACAATCGGACTCGAGATACCTTGTCGCTTCGTTTTATGGTCCAAAATAAGAAGAAATACGTCGAAGAGTTGCGTCAACTACGACGATACGAACTGTATTTTTAAAAAATATATTACCTTCCAGAAATAAGTTGTTGTATCGGTTATCGTTACAGCGAGTTATACGTTTTCCACTAATATCGTTCGTACGCGAAGTACGTAGCACTAAATTTTCCACGTTTCCTGTAATCCATAACTCGACAAAAAAATCGAACGCCACTGAGATTTTTCTTTACGCTTAACCGCCTTCGTTCTCTGTTCCTGGTAAACTCCGATCGACGCTCTACCAAATCTGGCAATATGTTCGAGCGACCGAGGCTTTTCCTACAGCGAGAATCGAACGAGAGTTTCGTTATATCCTTTTACGAAGGAGTATTCTGCTCGAACAGATGCGGTGACACAGATTTCGCATCTCGCGAGTTTGCTTCTCTTTCAGAGAATTTCGTGCCGCTGTACGACGCGTTTAGTATGCCGACCAGGCGACCGAGAACAACGGACCCGTGTGCGTGTGCTCGGCAGCGATACATACGTACCCATTAGCGTGTAATGTATAACATTACGCCCTGCTCATACGGAGGCTAATGGCGCGCTATTTGCAACAAGCATCTTCGCCATTGTGCGCCTCGCCGATTTTTATCGAGACGCTCTTAGCATAGTTCCTTTTCATCGCGCGCTTCAATTTCTTCCAATCTACGACCATCTACGTACGTTGGAATTGGCCAATATATCTTTATAAATGCCTAAAATATTTCGAAAGAACGAAGCAACTCTGCAAATTACAAGCTAAAACATAGATTCTAACAGTAGCATCTTCGTGGCGCGAAGGCTGATCGTTGCTAGACATTAAAGCATAAACCCTTTTCGAACGGATACGCGTTGAAGTCGAAAGCGAAACAGCGTAAATTCGGCTTAACGTTCTCGCATCATCCATACCAAAATCGACAGAACATTGCTCGGAAATATCGGACGAGTCCAACGAACCTTCCAGGAACGCATAATCTCAAGCCTCTTTCCAGTCACAATAAGCACGTGCACCTCCGTTTCAATAAAACCAGTGCCATCGGTGATTCCTTATTACCCAGAACACGAGTATCGAGCTCGCAACTCATTATCACGGCTCGGCCGATGTACAGATACAACGAGAAACGAGGGGCAATCGTAATTCCAAGCGGCCAGCGAGCGAAACAGATTGTCCGGGAACGAGCAAAAGTCGGGGAAATCGATGGAAATGATCGGGCTCGCGCCACTTTACATAATGCTCTCTTCGCAGGCTACCGTTAAAATGCCTTTCACGGTGTCCAGCGTATCCTCGAAAGTCCTCGCGCGAGCCAACGTCATTCGACGCCCCTTCTCGTCTCCGATCGATCATTATACGCAACTTTTCTCTCGATCCTCGCGCCTATAGCACCGCCCGCAGCGAAATCTTTTCCACCGGCGTTTCGCGCCGGCAGCTGCTCTCCCAATAACGTTCATCATCCACGTTTCGAGAATCTCCGGTTTCCGTGGAAGTAGCGTTTTACGAACACATTCTTCTTCTTCTTCTTCTTCTTCTTTTTCTGCTGCTCCGATACTTTTGACGGTCATGCTCCGCTACTTCCGCTTCTCCGCTTTATCTTCTCTGATCTTCATTCTGATGATCATTCGGTCTGGTTATCGCTCTCTTGCCTCGAGTAAACGGTAGGATTTTGGTTACGTGAATTCTTTCGGTCATCCAGCTTCAGAGCTTTTAATTTCTAGACTTTTGGCTTTTCCGAGTTGTAAATTTCGAACGTCATTAATTTCCGAATTATCGCACGCGTACGATATATAACGTTTCTCAAAGATATTTATTACAAGACCCAAATCGTTATTATACTCGAGAAACTCGAGTTCCCGAGCAATTCACCGAGTAGGGTAAGAAACTGAATAATAACGTTCCACTCGTTATCGCGCAACCCCATCAAAAAATCATCTCTTCTTTTAAATCCCCATTTCACCTCTTCTTGTTCCCCTCGCCTAGTTCTACGATTGTAATACCTTCTTTCAATTAAATTCTTTCGCTAGTCAATCAACCGACCTTTTTTTCCAATTAAAGCGATCTCTATCTAATAACAGGGTTTCGTTTAACGAACGAATCACTTAAACCAGCCGTATCTAGTTAGTTAGACATTAACTTACGCAGCAAGAATAGCGATAGGGTACTGGCAGATAGCATTAAAAAGAAATACCCGGAGGTACGTGCCCCGCAGGTATATATCGTTTACGATACACACCATTGCCCTGCTTGATTACTTCTTTTTAGCACGTCGTAATTACATTGAGAGTTAAACCCCTATTAACCGGCTGCTTTCGCTGTGATTCGTTGTAATTTGTGATCGTAAAGCTCGGATCGGTCGATCTTAATACGATTTATATTTAAATCAGCTTTCCGTGGAATTCAATGGCCGAGGCAAAATGCAGCGGGCTAAACGCGTAAATAAGATAAGTGTAGGCTGGTGTGAACAGAAGAACTCCGGGGTGGCCTTCTTTGACTGTAAAACGTGCAACATACGTCGTTGTTTGTTGCAATTACCGATGATTATTGTAATCTAGTAACCAAGACGCTTTGTCCAGCGATCTTTCGGAATTTGCATTTGGCAAGAATGCTTCGGCTCGTTAACAATCCACGTCGTTTCTCGTGGCAATTTCACGATAAAATTTCCCGAGTTTCCATTTTTTCAGAAATATATAGTCACGGCTGGAATAAGTAAACTACGTACGTGGAACAAGTAAATTCGCGTTCTTACGGCGGTGTTTGAAGCGGAGTTTACTCGTCTATCAAGTATTATAACGACTATTTTACGACTACTAAACGATATTTTTGCGCGTTACACGCATTTTCGACACTTTTGTATTTTCAAATTTCCCGTAATCGTACAACGATTCGCAGCAGTTATTCGTCGCACGTAAAATTACAAATTTTTCTAATACACCATTTTCAATTGATCGAACGCGCTTCGTTCCCTCGTTACCACGTTTCCTCGTCTTCAAAGAAAAAAAAAAAAAAAAAAAAAAAAAAAAAAAAAAAAAAAAAAAAAAAAAAAGAAAAAGGATAAAGAAATATACAATACTAAATAAAGAGTATAAAACGTACTAATAACGTTTCTACTTTTTAAAATAATCGAGCTTGGCGCGTTACGATTGGTTTCTGAATTCCTCGTCATCGAGCTTTCAGTACATCATTAATCTCGAGCCCTCGTCTCATGAAATTCCAAAGCGACGATCGATCCAGGGAATTTTTATGCGGCTTCCAGCAGAGGTTTCTTCTCTTTTTCTCCCTCCTCGTCTCCTTTTTTCTCTCTGCTTCTTTCGTTTTGATCTATGGAGCACGCGTCTTCGAACGGTCGCTAACTGGTACTCGTTAGAGTAATGGAATGATCTACGGGGAGCCATTTTTTTTCCACGAAATTATACAGTAGTCCTCGTTGGACGAGTCGCTCTTCGGCAAACCGAGTTTTTGCCGCGCTCTGTCTACGACTAGAAAATCGATTCTATTAACCGCGCGGATGAAGGATCGTTCGACGGTCGGTCTAGATTGAGAGATTCTCGTCGAAACGAATGTTCTTCTATCGGTGTGTTATTACGTTGTAGGCATTAGCCGCGTACGAATAATTACGTCGTGAAAGTATTAGAAAATAATGGAATATAAAAATATGGAAATGTTTCACGAATTTATTTTCTGTCGACGTTTCGTGACGCTGGAACGAATTATTCGTACGCAGTAGGATTGGTTCGTGTGTTTTGGAATATCGTAAATATGAATATCGATATCGTTAAAAAATATAAAAATCGTAGGAATACTTTGTACGTTTTCCAATACCATTTTCCGAATAAACGAGTACATAAAGAAGATGCGAAGCGCGACACGTAAAAATATTTGTTCGAATTTTCCTTTTTTATTAATTTAAACATCAATGGCAAGGTATTACAAGTATCGAAAGTTACTGTAACGTACAAATATCTTCCGACTGATATATAACTTGGGAATTTCATAATGCAACGAAATTGCGTAATGGAATTAACCGAGAGATTATATTCAAGTTCTAGTTGATAGGATCGAACCACAGAAAGATACAAATCGACGTTTTTTCAATAGGTCTCTCGTGTGCTTAATCCGCGTCACATCTATTTAGTACTTAAACGGGTGTCAGGAAATTGTCAAGGTTTTCAGATAGCGCATTTTTCAAACGAAAATCACTGGCAGCTTGGCCATCGACAAGAGAATTCGTCGCGGTTGACGTAAATCCCTAGAGCGATGCACGATACTACCTGGACGTTAATGCTTGATATAATAAAATCTGACGTGTTACGAAGCGGTTCTTAAGCTTCAACGATTCAAAGATCGTCGAATATACGATCGACGATTTAGCCATTTAATTATATATCTTTATAAATTTGTATTGCAAATAATAGGGGGCAATATTTTCATAAAAAAATAGCGAATCGAGGAAATCGCGAAGAGGCTAAAGAATTTTATGAGAACGATACAAGATCAGGCGATTTGGTAATTAATTTGGGAATTAAACAGAAAGGTGCGTTGGCCGTGCCATAGCAGTGTCGATAAATGTAAATAAAACTAGGTAAAGCATCTGCTTAGAAGTTTCTCGCAACGTTAATTATGCGCGAAACGTCGCAATCGTTTTCCAAATAGGCACAGCTTACACCCGGAAGTCTCGATTATTGACGATACAGCAGGCACTGCAGTCACCATCGCGTCACGGACTATTACTATAAAATCGCAGATTGCCGTCGTTAGCCAACTATGTATTCGCATGTACATCCTGCTTACCAAAGGTTACCAGCTAACTGTTTGCATTAGGGTGCATTCTCATTATCCTGGCTGTCTCCGTTATGTCGTGGTCTACGACATTACACGCGCACGTTCGTCCAATGTTGCCTGATTTCAATATCGAGTTGTCTGCCAAATTTTTCTTTTTCTCTTTATCTCTTCCTTTGAAAATTGTGCATCGTACGAATCTCTGCTAGATTTTCATAATCCTAACGAAGAACAAGTACTCGCAGAATATCGTCGTTCTTCGCGGCGAAACGAGTTATATTTCTTTTACCAAATTATAGATCGTTTCAAATTTTCAAAGTATCTTTCCCTGAGAGAATTATTCTTTACCTGTTTGTTCCGCAAATTGCCGCAACGATAACACGATCATCGTTTCTGTTTCTGTTCGAATTTCATGCGACACCAACTTTGACTAAAGCTGTAACTTTAATGGGAAAATATTTTTATCGAAATACGAAACATTATCGCTTTCTACTCATCGAAACGTACAGAAAAATGATTTAACGTTGACGAACGCAGCGATAGAAACGATTATATTATAGAAATAAATTGTCGCTTCGAATCGTAATAACTCTGATGAAAGAATTCTCGACACCGCATTAATTTTCCCTAACGCTAATCTACTAGCTATTTACCGACGTTGCGTTTATGGAAATGGAATTTTCAGCGAAGCTCGTCGTTCGAGTCAAGTGACAGTATACAGCGTACGGAATCGTTGGAATAACACACGCGGAATCAGCTATGCTCGCTTCACCAGTCTCCTTCGATGATATCCTCGATAACGTTAGGCGATACTATAGGAATTCTTCTGCCATAGGTCTGAATGTTAGCCGATAACTGTACAAGTTTACCAGAAAGTATTTGCATGGTAACACGTGTAAACGCGACCGACTGAATCTCATTACGTCGATGATCCCCGAAGTTGTGTTTTCCGGCATCCGTTCTTTCACATTTTGCGGATGCTTCTAACTAGTTCCAAAAATAAATTTGACCAACTTTGAAAAAAAAAAGAAGAAAGGAGAATTTAGAACAGATTGATTCTAAAATTCTACTACAAAATTTACCCTGGAAGATAGAGATTCTTGTTTCGTTGATTTTATAGCAGATTTTATGTATGATATTTTTATTCGTCTGAAAATACAATATATATATAAATCTATAATTTATAAATAAATGCATCTATTGTAAAATCCACGAAAATTGAATCGCAAACTTTTTGGAACGAAAATAAAACGAAATCTTTGGAAATTTAATAGCATCTGAGACGGCAATTTATAAAATTATCTTCTTATGCACGTAGTCTTTTTTCTTAGTCTTTCTCGTTAGCTCGCTAGTAACGCTTCAAAGAATACTTGAAATCAATACTTTTGCAAAGATATTATTTATATTATTAATGGATTAAAAATGACCCACTCGTTTTAGAATCAATGTATTTAAGACCTTCTACCAAAAGCAGCAACGGCGCTTATTACGACAAACCCCAACTACGGCTTTAACATTCTTACAATCGTTATTACCCAACATTCTTCTGCTCCGAATTGTACAATCGATTACCAATGTGCACACTCGTTGCTCGACTGCTCGATCATTCAATAACTCCGAATACTATCGTCAAATTTCTCCACAGAATACTCCAATCTGTACTTGGGACTTATGGGAATAATACGCTGCAGAAAGCGCATTTATGATTACCTATTTTCTCATGCAATCCTATAACAGTGTCTACTAATATAGTTCGATATTAGACGCTACTTAAGATTAAAGCTGCAGATAAAAACTCTTTGAATTTCGTTATCCAATTTGACTAAACAGCAGCCGAGTTGTACGTACAGTTACTCGCAAAAGTTCTCCAACGGTAAGAAAATTTGATTATGTGGTCACGTGCACTACCTACCATTCGTAAGTACATATCTGGACAATTTAGCCGATTTGTAGCAACGATACACGAATATTAGTAAAGAGTATACATTCATGGCAAAATCTGATTTATATTCCAAAAGCTATTTACAGCCTACACCGAGGATAAATCATTTTTCCAGAATATTTTGTTATAAATTTTGTTGAAAAATTGTACCGTAACCGGTTTCGATTTTGCATAATCGGAACAATCGAATACAATCTCGACTAACTCGTATCACAATGTTATATATAAAAATATATCAAGCCGACAGGTATGTACAATTTTTTAAGCGCAATAAATGGCATTTCAGCGGAACAACGTCGATCAAATTTGTCCATAATTAACTCGGGTATATACCTGCCACGATCAAATTTTGTCACTGAAAACACGTCAAGAATGCTTTTGGGAGTAACTGTATGTTACTCGCAAGGATCTCCGTGTTTCTAAAACGTTCTCCGTGGTACGTGCACTCAGCAAGTAGAAAGATCGAGAAACCAGTAGCAACTCTGTTAATTATACCATTCGATACGAGCACGCCAATGATTCAATGGCTAGATACGATCTTGCTTAGCGAGCTAGCTAACAGTATATAAGTAATGGCACTCGTGTCGATCGTCGTCGTGTCGTTTCGCTCATTTTTCCCTGTTTAATGAAACGTTTCGCGAGAGCTCGCGTAACGGAATGGCTGAAAATGGGAATATCGAATTCCAGGTAATTGCCAGAGACGTGGAAAAAAGTTTCGCGACACGTGCTCGTACTCGCGCTTTGGCCAGAGACGGAGGCGGAAAAAACGCCCGACTAATAGAAAGAATGCATGTTTCGTGTCCGAGCGCAGTCGCGTAGCCAGATAGGGTAACGAGATTTAAGCGTAAGAGAATCACGGAAATTGACCGTCGATCGCGCGTTTTCCTGTCGGGGAACCGTGCTATTTTCCTGTCCGCTCTCTGTTCCATCAACGACGAAACAAGGCCAACGTCGATTGTTTCGTTTCTATCGAAAAATCTTTCTTCTTGGTTAAATCGATCGAAAAATAAATGCAGCGAGTGGGAAAGTAAACGGGATGGAAGATCAATGTACAAGATAATCGATAAACTTACGGACAAAGGATCGAATTGAAATTAGGATGTGAGACGTTTACTGCTGGATCGTCGTGCTTGGACGCTTTCGGTTACCGTACAACGTTGTTGGAGAAACTTATTTATAAAATTATACGTACGATCGAGGAAAATTGCCATTTCGAAATACGTGGAACGCGGGTCGCGGAACGCTAAAGCGAAAGAGAACAATGAGAAAAACGCGTTGGAAACTGCGCGTTACCGTTTCCACGGGCGAAGCGTTTCGTCATCGTCGCCGAGCGAACCGGTTGCCGTTCTAACAACGAAGCTATGCATCATCCCCTTATCTAGTTCGCAGATTCACGACTCGCGATCTCCACTTCGAGATACGTAACCGAGAGCCTTCTGCTCGGGCAGAGTCGACGCGCGTGTGCGTTCGCGCGTATGCAGGCGGCGAGGAAATCGTGCGAGCATTCGCTGTGCCACCGAGCGTTTTAATGATATTCAGGAGGATCCATTTTTCTGTCACCGAGTGTCGCTTAAGTGGCCGGATAAGGAATCATTAAGCATCGGCGCACACGACCATAAGATCGTTACACGGTTCCTACGATTGATTTATCGTGCCCGCTGTCCTTTTTTGCCCATCATAGAGGAATTCAACCGACGAGAGATCGTCGATGACCGTAAGTATGGCTGAAAGAGCAATATACAGGAAAAAATATACGATGGAAAACGATCGAACGAACGCTGAAAAATGTATCGTTGTAGATGTAGGAAAACTGGTCTGAAAATTTGTGGTCGCTGTTATTTATCGTAATTCTTGGCTCGCCGTTTACGACGGCTTCCGGTTTCTATTTACGTTCCAAACATTTATCTTGCTAATTACTCGACTCTGTACATTTTATCGCTGCCATACGTCCTGATTACAGAAGGGTTACTACGCCTTACTCATATTTATAGAGCATACCATTACCTACTATTCGGTCATTTATCTTCGAAACTGCGGCTTATATACACATCTTTCTTGTACACTGTACGCTTAACAGATTAAGTACTTTATATAAAAGAGGGAACAGGGAACAGGGAACTGACGCGTTCCTAACGGACGTCTAGAGTACAAGAAAAATCTTGACCACGCGCAACCGTGTCCGTATAAGCACCTGTTGCTTCAATTACGTCACCACTCCATCGTGAGTCGTTGGTAAGTCCGCTGGAACGAAAAGGTTCGCGCGAGAGATTCATTGTTCCAGGTACGAGCGACGTAAAAGTGCGCAGCCACCGAGAGATATACAATGTACAGGTGTAGCGGGCATTAACTGGTGCGCAGGTATTCAGACTATCCGGCCGTGACGCCGTCGGTAAATTTACTGTCCCCGAGAGGTTCTTATCTCGCGTTACTTTATTGCCGCTTATCGTCGCGGTCGATTTCGTTCCTCGAGCATCGTTCACCGTGTTCTCCTTTCCAAACCACCGTGCTTTCTTATATGGATCCTCCTCCGATGGTTCCCGTCAAGGACATCTCGGTACTTTGCCATACCTCGTGCCATTTTATGCTTCTTCCAGCGAATTCCTCCACAGTTTAAAAACGACAGTTTAAATTTTCCCGACGAGATGAGAGATTCGTAGAAAGGATTGTAGGTTCTATTTTTAGGAAAATTTGGCAGTAATTCGTCCAGACGATTCGAAATCGTATAATCTTCCGATGGCATACGTTTCGATCTCTCGTGATACGAGCGAGACGAACGAGCAATCGTTTTCCTCTTCGTGTATCTTCTGTAATAATATAGCGCTTCTGGTTGCAACGTCATCGGTGCGAGATTCGTACGATAATGTTAATGTTATCGCTGAGTAGTGAAACTTGGAACGGTAGAGCTTAAGAGAAAACGAAACCTTTCATAACGCGATACTTACAATCCTGGCAACGATGACAGGATATTATACCCTTTCGGAGAAAAGTAGAAGGAATCGAAGGCATTAGAAGCACCGGGTATTTTTGTCCCGTCTTAATCTACTTCGACGTTAACCCTTGCCCGTGATCGCCCATTAAGCCTCGCAACGATTAGATTGTTGGAAAGCCAAGCGTCGAACGGAAGAAAGGAATGCATCTTCGCTTCGGTGTTTCACGCGATACGCTTTGACGCTTCGACGGGAAAAGATACAAGCGCTCGTACTGACAAACGTAAAAACGTGATAACAAGAATATACGAAACATCCAAATTAGACCTCGTCATCCAGCTTGTCGTATCTGATTCAACGATTCGAGCGTTCGACGACGTTAATTTTGATCAGCGTGTCAGGCAATCGAGTATTTCATTCGTCGAGGAAATTTCGTTCGACGATATCGAATCGTAATACAAAGCACGAACAAAACGCCGTTCGTCGTTGAAACCACAACGAGTTTCTACGAAAACTCCTTTAGAAAAATAAAACTGGTACTCGGACGTATCGAACGATGTTTCTACTCCTCGTGTTTATCCTCGTTGAAGATCTTCGAGACAGTTTCTCGTAACATTTTGCCTGGCTCTTTGAGCTTGCCCGTCGTTCCAGAAGATTTTTAACTGGACAGCCCGTGGCGAATGGGTTTCTGGCACTCGATACACCGTGACTAATCGAGGAAGGTGTCCATGGAAGTTCTTGGGATAGGTCTCGACCGGTGACTCGCGGCGTTTTCTGCCGCACAACGTTCCCTACTACGCGATTATATTCGAAACTCCTTTCGTTTTGGTTACGGCGGATCCTGCGGCATTCGATACGCCCATTTTCGTACAAGGCTCCGGATTAGCCCCTTAACGCTCGAGTTCGTGTCTCGCACAGGTACGACCCAGTGATTCGAAATACGCATGCCCGTTTCATACGCTCTTAGCAGCGATTCAGTTCGCCGATCGGATCGAAAAGAATGTAAACGTTAAAGTGGTTACAACGTGTCTTGAACACGAAGGTATCTATCTAGTTAGCGGACCAAATCGATCTCGGTCCCGCCGCCGGAGTCCATCCTCCACTCGTTTCGATCAGATCGGCCGAGTCATCGGCGATTCATCGATAATCGATCCCGACAGTGGGGCCGTTTATTTCATCTCGTGACAATGACGCGATGGTTCCTTTCGATCTACTTAAACGTACGTTGTAATCTTTTTTTCTTCTTGTATTTTCTCATTGTTCCTACGATGCATCCCTGCGTCTCTCGTTACCATACCTTTGGACAACTTTGCCTATA
Source organism: Bombus soroeensis (assembly GCA_014737365.1). Classification (NCBI taxonomy): domain Eukaryota; kingdom Metazoa; phylum Arthropoda; class Insecta; order Hymenoptera; family Apidae; genus Bombus; species Bombus soroeensis. Next base: position 567,098 of record JACXIL010000220.1, on the reverse strand, counting down.
AACTCGATCCACTCGCTTACGAAACAAAGGGACAGATCTGTCCGTCATCCGCCGTAACATTATCTACCAAGCAAATTGGTAGATCCGAATCTTAAATCAAATCGTTCCAAACTCCGTACCTCGACGCTGCACCTTCGAGCGATCCAAACCGATCCAACCGCGATACATTCGTTCGCAAGATCGGACGAATATCTTCGTTCCTAACCACCGTATCTGCCACTAATTTCGCGTTTAAACCCGATCCACGTTGCAGTCGCGCGGTACGCCCGTCCACGAAACAAATTTCGGACAAATCTCCGCGACATCGCACGGTATCCGTAGAAAGGCGATAAAACGGGGCCGAACGAATTCGCATTGCCGATGAAACGGGGCGCAGGAGAAGGCGCGAGGGCCGCGATACGGGAAAGCGGCCACGGGGATTCGATAAACCTCGCCATAAATACGGGAATTAGATAGGAAGCGATACAGTTTGCGCGCGTGCAAGGTACCTGCGAGCTATCCGCTGAATAACGCGGCTCGGTGGGAACAGGTCGGCCCACGTGTCACACGCACGCACCGGACCACTTAGTAAGTCCTTAATCCTTATCTATGCGTATCGCACATATGCAATGCAAAGTGGACACGCATATTGACCGCGCGAGAGAGGGATCAGTCGACTTATCGGCGGAGATAAATGCGGCTTTGCGCGGAGGCCGCTGCTCGAAAAAGCACGTGCTTGCGACACAACGTTTCGTTCTTCGTTCCGTCTCCGTACCCTTACGGACAACTCTTCCCTTCTCGCCAGTCCCGTTTAATTTCTCTCAGCGAGATCAGGACGCGTGGGCGTCCGCCATCGTCGTGTGCGATCGCTGGGTTACCCGGATGATAAGCTAGACTTATCGCGTACGGTGGGTGTCGAAGCGACCGGCCGAATCGCAACGATTTTGGTGGCGTCTCTGACGATCCGCTTGGCAACTTTCTTTTTCCTTCTTTCGATTAAAAATTGCTTTCGCATTAACAACTATCGTACGTTTACAGCGATAATCAGGCTGCGGATTTTTATGCCAATTCGTACGTTTACGAGTCTAATTAAACAAACGCGGGGATACTTCTCGGAACGTTCGATTTCGACGCAAGTTCGATTTCTCCGATTAAACATCTTCGCGAAGGAGAAGTTCGATGGATCGACGGAATTTATTCGACGCTCGTTGTGTAAATTCTAATCGAAAAGCCGCGTGTCAGGTTGCAATCGCGGATTCTATCGACGCAACGAAGAAACACCGTTTCAAGTATGGAGTACAGTCCTTTTATCAACGCGATTCTGCTGACGTGTAATACTTGCGTGGCTATGAGGTGTGAATATACAAGGTGGCATGTTCGTTTTAAATGCTATCCGATATATCTGTTGGAAGTAGCGGAGGAACGCCTATTTTCAGATATATGGACGGCGAATAATCGGTTTTCAAATATACGGTAAAGTGTGCGTATTAAAATGTATGATATTTTTTAGGATTTACGCGTTCTCGCTTACGTTCGAAACGATGCTTCTACCCAATATGCAAACTAGTAGGACACGTTCGGTTAAGAATTTCGCACTAACAACGCGGTGTCCAAGTCGCAATTAGTCGCGGCGCGTGAATATCCTACAGAGTGGCCATACACCGATGTAAAATTAGCACCCTGTACCTCCATAAAGACACCGTGGTCGCGTGTTTGCGAACAACAGGCAAAAATCGGATTAATCATCGACGAGTCGATGTTGGAGAAACGCGTTGCAGGTCGTAAAATGCGAGGGGGAAAAAAAAGAGAGACGTATTTTATCGTGTATCGTGGTAACAGGAACTTTCGAGGCCTCCCTCGTTCTTTGGTGCATCCGCCATCAGCAGGTTAATTTAATTCGTATTCAATGCTAATGGAAGGTGAACTGCTCGTGATTCTTCGTACGTGTCAGCCTACCTACGCGATTCTCTTGCTCTCCTGTCTGTCAAGACGCTCTAGTCTTTGGAACTTGCGTCCACTTACGAGGGTGGAAAGAATCGGCTTTCTTCGTTTGCATACGTAAGTTGAAAACACTTGGACCGCGGAAGTTATTAAGATTATTTATCTGTATTTTTTAAACGTCCAGCGTCCAAACGTTGCGTGCAAATCTTTCTACGTTAAACGTTCCTCCGTTTACCATTGCTTCTCCAGCAGAATTGCTCTTTATTGTCGCTAACGATCGCTGAAAAAAAGTTTCTTTCGACGGTTCAAAGACCGAGTCTTGGCATGTTTCTCTGCAATACCGTTAACGTTAACGATAAGATTTACGGCGAAGAAACCGAAATAAAAAGCGATCGACGCTGTAACTAATCGCGATTTTTCAATTTCTGACAAGTTTGTGGGTTACTTTATAAAACACATAATTAGAGAGAGAGAGAGAGAGAGAGAGAGAGAAAGGGAAGAAGGGTAAAAAATATTTCGTCACTCAAACCCAATATATTAAACGAAAACGTTTCAACGTTTTCCTAAAATTCGTTCGTGAAACCGAATGTTCCTCGACAGGGTCGGGTTATTTATGCCAACGACCGATCTCGTCGAGGTAGAGCCGCGGAATGAGAGAAACTTGTCGAACGTCCGCGTTACGATCTTGGACAAATTTTGACCACGAGCAGCCGAGTTATTACCGGGCAAGAACGGTTCGTAACGTGTCCACCGAAGGGACCGAGCATTTCCAGCCCGTCCGGTGCTAATTAAAAGGATCCAACGGCCACCTCGAGCCCAGTCAGATAAGATCGGCGTTGACGCGCCGGAAACGAAAGCTCGCCCGAATACGTTTCGCTCGCTTTCTCGCCACCAGGTGAGATATTTTGCACCGGCCGCGTTTCCACGATTCTTCCTCCGAGGAAGGTTGTCGCCGTCTCGAATAGTCTGTCAATCGTGGCCTATCGCGGAGGCTGCGAGTCATGGTGGGTGTCGAGGAATAGAAGAAAAATGAGTCTAATCGCTGAAATATCGAACGTTTCGTTCCTTATGGCGTGAAAAGACCGATGATTTAAAAGCGTTTCTTTCGACGAAGAAGAAGCGTAGGCTTCGATGATCAATTACGCGGATTAATCGCGGATTAGATACGTGTTACGTCTTTCGTATTGTAGCGTTCCCGTCAGAGGACACTCGCTCGCAGCATTGCTCTAGCGACAAGATTACGAGTTAAACGATCTTTTGAATTTAGAAAATCTGTTTGCAAACGCGTTATATAGGGATAAACCTTGGAAACAGATATTTGTCTCGCTGCCAATTCCGAAACGTACGTACATCTGAAAATTACATCGTCTTCGTAGATTTAATTATGGAAATAGCTGACGAATCGGTCATTGAAAGAACGGATTCGTAAAATCCAGCTCGGACGTGAACCTAAACTGGCCAGCAAAATAATTCAATGATTTTCTACAAAGTCCCCTCTAAACCGTTTCTCAGAAAGGAATATCTTTATCTTTCCTTTCCTCCGAGATTAAAATTCAAACCTGTCGCAGAAAACAGACGCAGTGAAAGCAATAAAACACATCGGCGTAGTATGCACGAGGAGCGTAGGACCAAAAGTCGAAGGAGGTGGAAAGCCGGGTGAACAGGTGAAGCTGACGTTCCACGAAGAAACTGTGGACCCGGTACATAACTGGTCCCGGAGAAAGGAAGCGGTTCGCATAAATTCGCGATATTATCTCGGTATCGCGAGGGGGTTATCCTTCATCCCGCATGGAACGCGGGCCACGGATTCCCACGCACGTAGACCTCGTCCAATTTCGAAATTTCGGGGTCGACCAGGTTAAATGTTAACACGGGAATTATGCTAATTTTTCGGCAGCGGCCGGTCATCGGGACATTCGTCATCCGCCGCAGGCCGCGGTTCTCTGCTCGCTTTCTGCGGTCGGCCACGATTATGCGAACGTACGAAGGTGGTCCACGCCGAACAGCAACGTATTTGAAAGTCTAATTCTACTTTTTCTTTGTATTTTCCCTTCCTCTCCGCCCCTCCTTCCTTCGCCGATCTTTTTCTCTCATCGTAGCTTTTTGTTCGCGAATCTCGTAGCACGATCCTCGTTGATCTTTCAGATTTCGTCCGATATACGCAATACCGCTACGGTCGAGTCTCCCACCACGGGATCGATAGAAACGTAAAGATATCCGGATAATAGAACTTTTACTCTGCTCTTGCTCTTTTATTCGGTTAAACAGAGATAAAACAAACTATTCGTTTGTTCCGATACTTAAAGATGCCGCGTTTCGTCGACTATCGAATTACGTAAATCTTTTTTTCATTTCTTGGGAAGCTCGTACAGGTTTACGTATCTCCTCTTCCTTCGTAAGAAAAGCGATCGGCAGACGGTGTAACAGAAAATTCCTACACGTCGATGCGTGTCTCTTGCGAAGATGCGGAGCGTCTGATTAGTTGGTTTTTATTACAATCCGATGGAAAAGATAAAGTACTCGAGATGAAAGTCGAGACACGATCGAGACGAAACGTTTGACCGTACAACGTTTAGGATTGATCGCATTGGTTCGGTATGTTATTGTATAGATACCGTTTTCAAACAAAAGAGAATATGCGCATATAAAGTGAAAAGAAACGAATTTTTCGTTCGCAACGGGCCGATAAATTTTATAATAATCCACTTTCTAGTATCGTAATCGATCTATATCGTTACAACGATAAAATATGTACGCAAGAAATTTTTGTCCAGTTTCTACGCAACACTCGTTCGTTTCATAAAAATTTCTATATCAAGCTTTTGTCTTTCCAACAAAGTCAAACACAGCGATTGTTCGTTGCGCATAACTATATACCTAATACTATACGTACTATACGTAAAACTATAGAGTTAATTAAGCGATATCGTCACAATTCTCGATTAAAGTACGATGATACGCGCGGAACCAAAATTTACGACTGACCCTAGCATCGCTAAAACGCGTTGCGTAATACGTTTCACGATTAGTCGCTACAAAAATATAGACTTCTCTGCGCGTCTCGAGTCGTCCGAAAATCAACCGAATCGAGTATAAATTACCCATAAAGCCAACCTTTAAAACTCATATGTTACATTGCGCGACCAACTGGCACAAAACACACAGAAGAAGCTCGTTGATTCCTAAGAACCAACTCCGCCAGTTGCACAATTAGACGCATCGAACGAATGACATAATCTGCTGTTCTTCCGCACCCTCGCCATCGAATACGCGCGACGTCGATAGTCGCGCATCATCGAGGCGAGGATTTAGTAAAGCGACTTTTTTTTATTATTAACGCGAATCGTGGGGTCCGCCCACGCGTCTCCTAAATCCGATCGCTAATCAGAGGGGAAAGGTGAATCGGCGGAGGCTGGAATAGAGAAATCTACAAAGGACGTACAACACTCCTACTCGCTAAGCGCAGCGAGATGTCGCGAGCGTTCGCCGGAAATTCATAACTTAGCATCAACCGGGCGAAAGAGGGTTAATCGGCAAAAATATGAGACGAGCTTTGTCACGGTTGGCCCAGCCAACGCGACGCGCCATAGCTGAAATATAATTTCGTGGATTAGCAGGAGGAACGGGTTTGGAAATTTACGTCGGAAATCGCGCGGCCACAATAACGTCCGACACGCCCCCGGATCACGCTTCGGGCGATCTGTAAATTACGATACTCCGGAAAGTTGCTCCGGAGGTATTTAGAACATCTTCTTGGATCAGAGTCGCGTATTTCGATTAGTAATTAATAAATCGTGCATCTTTATGCATTTTTATAGGAAATTTTTCATCTCGTAAGCGATTCGTCCAATCTTAATTGAACGGTGTGTATAGATTCTTGAGAATTCTTTCTTCGCAGGTTTTCAGTTTGATTTTGTAGGGTTATTTATCGGAGTTGGCGAAATCGAATTATCGAACAAATACGATACCATACGATGCAAATATAATACGAATTTTCTGTATTTTTTTCCTTTCACTGGAATACATTTGTATCCCTTCTTTCTAAAATAATATTATTGCTTAACGCGAATGGCTCTTCGATTCGTTTCCTCCTTTAGACGATACGCTTTTTATTACGCCAAAGATCCGACCGGGAAAAGTAAGGTATTCGCAGGAGCCTCGCGAATCACCACCGATGTTCTGCGAGACCCTCTTCAAAGACCCAGTGCCCCAGAGAACGTCCGAAACGCAGCTGATTCGCGTTTTCTTCCGGCTCTCTATTTGGTACACTGCTCCGATAGGCTGAACCGAGCAAAGGTTGCCCGGTTTACTCGCGTTCTATGGGAATCGATAAATCACGAGAGAACCACTTTCTTTCTCCGAGCATCAATTTTTTCCTCTCCGACCTCCTACGTTTCGTAGATCGAAGGAATTCGATTTTGCGATCCAAAGGTTGAACGTTAAAATTATTACGTCCTGCGTCGCGGAGAAGACATTGCAAACGAATTCCAACGTATTCCAACGTACCAGCACCGAAAGGCAAAGTTTCGAAAGCGAGTGCGAAAAGATAAAACACGAAACGTTGTCGAAATACTCTTTTCGAAAAGGACGATGAGACTGCTTGGAAAATATTCTGCAAAGCGTTCTCTCCGAATCGAGGAAAGAACAAATTACGAACGAAGAACGAATTAATAAAACTCGAGCTGCGGAGGAGAGAAGGAGAGAAAAGTGGCGCAGAGAGGCGAAAGAAAGAGGAACCGAAGAGACCTTGGAGCGTTGAAAAGGCTCTGCAAAGTGCGTGCTCCCCTCCCGGATGGGCGTTTCTTTATATCGGTCATAGGTGGGGGTGGGTGGGTGGATGGGTGGCATCGGGAGGAAGAGAGGGTACCGATTCAATTTATGCTCCGACAATGTGGCTTTGTCTCGCCAAATTATCATACACGAACCGACGTGCGCATAATCCTTGGTTGGCTTGCCGCGCATTATCATATCATAGACGCGCGTTTAAGTACCGGTTCCCCGGCCTCGTCCCCCTGGTATTAACGCGAGAGGCGCCTGTGCTTACGTGGTCAGGAAAAGACCATCGTCTTCGCGGGATCGTTTCGTCGATTAAACGCCTCAATGGAACGATTTCGCGGTCTGTCTGGCTCGATGTCTGCCCGCCAGCCCGCCAGCCAGCCAGCCAGCCAGCCAGCCAACCAGCCAGCCAGCCAGCCATCCCGATGACGAGACGATCGAGAATATCGTTTCTACCTTGCCTCGATTCGCCACGAGGTAACCGTGAGACGCTTGTTCGCCAGCTTCGTTCATGGTTCGTTTGGATGTTAGCCGGAGAGTTAGGCTGATTTATGTCGCTGCTTGAATTATGTCGGTGAACCGATTCGAGTCGGATCGGGATAAGGGCCAAGGTTCCTTGGCTTTTCCGTTAATACCTCGCTGACACGGTATCAGATTATACGTGGACCGAGTAAGCATATACCGTCAGCGATATTTCATAGCCGTTTTTTTATTTTTTATTTTTTTTTTTTTTTGGAAATTTTAATACTTTTATCGCGTAACACCGTGGACGGTGATTTTCAATGGTTCGATAGACATTAGATCGCATCGTAGATAGCGAGTTTTGATAGTTTTATAACGTCGTGTTATATCCGTAGTAGTAGCAGCTCGGTGATATCGCTGGTGTAACAATGTAATCGCTGGTGGGGACAGGTTTTTACGTTAAGAGGTAAATGTATTTTGAAATTCCAGTCTGGTTTTAAATTAGATTTCTTTTGTCGTAATTCGTGCGCGTCATTCTCAGCATCGAATGGCATAATTACACGGCAACGATTGCGGTATCGTAGGATCGACGACAGTAAGTACGAACAGTAACGTACGACCGAATAAAGTATAATCGCGATAATGAAATACTTTCTAACCATACGATAATTAGTAACGGTAATTTTAATTCAGACGGTCTTATCAAACTCTAGCTACGAAAGCTTGTAGAATAAAAGTTTCTTCAACGATGTTGGAACAAGTGCTGGAATATGCGAACACGTATAACGTCATCACTCTGTACGTAAATATGCGCGGTATGTAAACATCATCACTGCGATCAAAATTATCTGTGACATATATCGTTACTTGCCAGGACGCGTTAAGTTTTACGTCTTACCGATAACGCGAAGGGAAGCAAAGTTTCGTGAGATACGTGACACACGAACAGCATCGGTTTAGATGCACGTTGCACCGCGGCTTCGGATTAGTACCCACGAGGTATTACCGGTCTGGTCACGCTCGAGAATAATGTTTCATGCGAGTGGTACCGATTCAGGATAGCACGATGATTGTGCTAACACGCGCATGCAGATTTATAGCGTCTCTAATCGTCTACAAAAGCTGCAACAAGATAAATAGTCATTACGCCGTTCCTTTTGCCCCTTGTTGCTATACGATCGATAAACTTCGATTCCCATTGATTTCGGTATAAATTATCGCATTTATCATCGGAGAATATCGAGGAAAACGCAGGCAAATTGAATATCGAAAAGTACTTGCGTATATCTCTTGTATCGGTAAAACGAGAGAGAACGAAGAAAGAGTCTCTGGCTATACCGCTGGACATCTTTCGAGCGATCAAGGAAGAAGATAATATTTGTCAGATGGTCGATTCGTAGGAAATCGAAAGAAACTTTTAACGCATATTTCTTCGTTTAATCGAAACGCCGTTTCGAATTCTACGTTTTCTACGGCCACTGTCTTTTTCCATAGTCGGCGAATCTTAATCCTGACACGCATACCGATGACATTTGGCAACAGAGGCAACGTTTTCCAACGTGCCAGATATGTACGTTACACTGTAAATTCAAATATATCTATACTAGCGTGTAAAAGATGCGAGTAAACTGTTATTTATTTTAGAAATCTTGGAGAACATCTCGGTTGGTCGGACCCGGCCACCAAAGAAAATAGGATTTCTCTAAAATGTCGAAATACCTGACTAGTTTTGCCCTACGGGTGTGCACGCACCTTTCTCGCTACGCTCTATTGGAAGGAGAAACAGAAAAGATGACGCGCGATGCATCGTAGGAAGGATCATTTATCATTTCAAACGTTGCCACATATCGTTGGAACGCAGAGAACATAATGTTAACAAGTTGCATTTTAATGTTTCCTTACGTTCCTCGCACGCGATCGAGTATAGGCCGTCGCAACGCGTTAATATCTCGTCACCACTCGACGAAACCACGGACACGCTTTGAGAGTAAATTTCTATTAAAGAACGGCACCGGAGCCAAGATAATTACGAGCATCGACGGCGTGCAAACAAGATAACTTACAAGCCTGTCGGTCGATCTCGATCGATCGATCACGATCCCATCGTGAAACGCTATGGCAAACGCGCGTTCCTTCCACGCTACGTTAGGGCCAACCCGATGAATCGTCGAGTTCAATTTTATTCGAAGGAATGTTTGCCCGCCTACATCGGAAAATTTCATCGTTACGTACCTTTGCCTTACCAATTTCTTCTTCACCGTACGATTCGCTCAAAGTGCAAATAATTTCCACGTACCGAGAGCCAACGCGCCTAGACGACTCTCGCTAAAGGGGTTAATTTTTCCATCGTAAACAATCACTTTGCGGCAAAAGCAATAAAAACACCTTGCGCCACAGCCAGAGAGTTAATCGCACAACGTGATTACTGCACCTCGAGGGGCCTCGAGACCGACGAGATGACTCTTCCAGCGACCGCTTATTTCGCGTCCAGACCCTCATCGCGCATAATTACTCGCTTTTATCGCAACCAGAAGGAATTTCTCTTCTACGAACCGTTCGAAAAATTTCTCCTTTTCACTGGCACAGTACAACGGGTATAACGCTGCTTTTTCTCTCTTTTTCTCTCTTTTTTCTCTTTTTTTCTCTTTTTTTATTAATTATCGCACAACCATACAGCGGGAAATAACGAAGCCAACGATACTCGGTTTTGGCAGCCAGTATCGTTGATTTTTCGATTTCGATGTCAGTCGGTAGGTAGGATATGGTGGTAGGAAGAACAATTTCTTTGGTCGAAAGATGCCAGTTTCTTAGATACAAGCTATCGATATTTTCGAAACGTTCAATAGAATACGAAACCGTGACTGACAGCGTGTTCAATTTTTAAATCGTTTCTCGTGTTGTTTCTCCGTGGACTTGGTATTTAACGTTAGAGCCACGGTTTCTCTCGCCCTCGAAAGACTTCAAAGTCTCAAATGCTGGAACTAGTAAGACATCGTTGGCAGATGTTCCTTCTCGTACCCCGTGTTCGAATTCTATCGGAAAAGTACCACCGTTTCTATATTTTATAATCTTTTCCTTTTATCGAAGGACTCAAACTCGAGCCAAGCCACGGAATAAAAAGGAGAAAAAACCCACGCCTATAGCTCGATACCTCTATACCCATGCCATTCCTCGTGGAATTAATCGCAGAAAACGTAATCAGCCTGAATCGTGGAGGTGGCGTACGGATGAAACGCGCGAGACGTCACGAAATCGAGGGTCGAATTTGCATATTTCCGTGCTGGTTCCGCGTTGGATCGCGTGCTACGCGAGGCGGTACGTCAACAGAGTGGAGATTTCTCAATCGAAGCGGGGCGTATCGCGCGAGGACGACGAGAGGCTTGAAAATCCGACGCATTGACAGGATAATTACACGCACGTAGGCTGGCCGCTTGTCTGTTCCATCCCGTTCGTTGCGTTCATTCGTCTGTCAGCCGTGGAGAACGAAAAACATGGAGGGAATAAGGTGAGAAGAGACGAAGCCGGGAGAAAGAGGAAGAGAAGGAGGTTAGAGAATACAGCGAAATAAAGACGGTAAAAGAAGGAAAGAGAGAAAGGGAGAGAGAAAAAGAGAGAGACGCGCTTGGTAGCTTGGACGAGCGAGCCGAGCTACCGGTGGATCAGCCAGCGGCCACCCACGACGTTGATCATCGCCGAAGATCGACCGAACCTCGCGCCGACGTTCGTCGGTATTTTCATTTGCATAATGGAAATTGCGCGGCTCGCCGCCACCAACCGCTACGTTTCCGCGGAACCCGATAATTTAAAGGATATTCCGAAGGATGTTCCGTCCGATGAGTTTATCTTCAACGCGTCGTTTGCGCTAACCGACCCAACTGACGAGAATCGAATGGAAGAAACATGGAGCGAGGCTCCGTAGCGCGCTTCGATCAAAGTCGAATCAAGTCGGTCAAGTACGGTTCTACGGTGCGATTCGATCGTTTTAGGCTGTGCGATGCGATCGGCATCGAGCAGTCGTACGTCGATTTTTCGATAGAAAATTTGCGTGGAACGTTGACGTATTACATGCTTGTTACTCCTTGCGCTTGCATAAAATTGCCAAAAACTTATTTACCTTCTTCGGTCGCTCTCCTCCCTCGATCGAGTATTCGCATAACGTAGAACGACTTGAAATCCACGACTTCCTCGAACTTGTCAGAAGCGAGTCGTTTAACGAACATCGACGGGATTAACCGACAGTTTACAGTCTATCGCGTTAGGCGTGCTGGTTTTTACAAATTTAATCGGTATGAATCAACGTTACGTTCAAGGTATAATAACTTAGCTTTATCATCGGAGGTTGGAGCACGTGGATAATGCCGGAGGGGGAAAAGAAGTTAATGCGAATTTATCGCGACTGATCTGACTATTAACTCGGAACATTATGGGACGTAAGTGGCTGCGCCGTATGGGAACTGTGTAGCTCGTTGTTGGCATATGTTGCGAGCAAGAAAAGGGGAAATGAGCGTGCAGTTGCGGCTTAACACGCTCCACAGAATGTAATATCTACTTTTTCGCACGCAGTCTATTTATTATCGTATAAAATACATTAACGTAGTAAGATTTCTGATCATCGATATCGCTGCCTTGAGGTAGTCCGTGGGGTTCGACGAGGCATAATGGGGGAGGAGGAAGCTGTAATTGATACCAACGTACAAGAATGTGCTTAGCAAGCTTCCAAGAAGCCGCTTGGAACGCTAATTTGTTTACCTTTTCGTTTGTTCGCTCGCTGTGTTTCGGTGGAGCGAGCTCTTAGTCGTAGAAATTCGTAGAAATTCGTAGAAACACACCGTAAACGACCACGCATTCTCTATAGCGATGGGATAATTCATTCTTTCCGCAGTTTCAGACAATTAGTTCTTTCGACGTAGATAACTCTTACGTGTAAATAGTTTCCGCAATAATAAATCACAATTTCTTCCCAATCGATTCGTTCGGCTAGGCTTGCAAATAATCGTCTTGCAAATTACATACATTTACTCCGTGCTTTTTGTACCTGCTCTCGCTCCTTTCTATCCGAAGGACGACCGTACCGGACGCGGCAATCATCGACGTTCGTCGTAACGAGACCGCAGGAGCGGGTGTCCGGCTTAAAAAAATCGCGCGGACACGCGTTTCCACGTGTCCCGAGAGCTTTCGCTTTCTCCGGCTGATCTTTCAGCCTGCCCACGCGTGCTCGTCCGAGAACGATAAAGGACAGTCACGAATCCGCCGGCCAATTCGAATCGGCATAATTTAACCGCGTGTAACGTCTCCACGGCCATCCGAACGCTTTGATTTAAGCGGTTCGTTAAAATCACGCCTTTCCTCGTGCTCCGTATAAGGTGTAATAGGTGGACGCGACGTAACGAGCTCGTAAAATAAAGCGTTAATTAGCGTTTGTCTTTCTTCGGACGGACCAAAGAATAATCGAACGCCTCTAATTTCTGTTCGGTACGTTTCCATTTTCTTCGACGAGATATTCATTTCGTTATATGAAATAACAACGGCGACTTACTGTCTTATATTAAGGACTAGTGGCCGATGATATACAATAAATTCGATTATCCCGTGCAAAGTGCAAAGTTCAATGTAAACACGTGGAAGCTTACCTGCCTCGAATAATCTTACTACGCTGGAAGTCGTGGAAAATTGTAAATTAACTTTACCGACCAACTTTACGACCTCGCTGTATCATTTCCACCTACTGTACACGAGTACGCCGTATAAGAAGGCTCGTGCTACCGTGTTTTATTCACTGTCCCGCATATCACGTCGCTGCCGCATTCGTCATCCAGCCAATTTTAATAAATAACCGCCATATTATCGGCGAGTTCCACGAAACTCGCGCGAGAATAAATCCGACTCTACGTAAAAGCGGCGGTGTAACGTTCAGGGTACACGGGCTGCTTAAGACATCGACGGTGTTCCTGTCAGGGCATAATAATAGCCGGCAATCCGTTAATCCGTCAGGTAGTCGGTTGTCGCGAGTCTCGTTCGAAACGAGGCTAAATTTCTTCGCTCCGCTTCAAAATGGGTTCGGGCCACGTTCCACGCTTTGTATTCGAAATAAAAATACGCGACGATCTTTCGAGATAGCTATGCGTATCTAAATCCTCCTAGCAGTTACGTAACGATATGAATTCTTCCAAAAACGTCGGCATCCTTCTCCCATAGACTCGGAACTCTGAATCTCTCTGGATCTCAGGAACCCATGGTCGAAGAGGATCAATGGTGGACGGTACATCGTACCCGACCCGATCGTCGGTCGAAGACGGTCGATCAGAAAGTCGTGGAAACCGAGGCTACTCGGTGAGGTCGACACGCAAACACGTGTACCACGGTGGTGGCCGTGTCCGGGTGGCGCGAAGCGTGAGAAGAGCGGCCGCGTGGAACACGGAACTATTCGTGGCGCGTTATAAATTCGGCGAGGACTACGGAGGCTGGGCCGATCCGGGTCCGCGTGTCCACGCGGTAGACCATAGCCTGCGGAACAGGGTCCCGTGTAGCCACGTCGGCGGACATCGACGATTCCACGCCCTATAAATACGCATAAATATTCCCATAAATCCCGCGTACCATCGCGTTACACGCGTTCACGAGAGAAGGTCCCAAGAAGATCGCGGCCTCGTTCTGCTGCCAACAGGCTGGTATCAAAGGAAACGAAAAAGGGAGGGCGAGAAAGGCGGGGAAGGGAGAAGAAACGAGAGGAGGAGAATCGTGCGCAGAGCACGGCGCGTTCAGTGTGTATATCATATATGGAATAAATTACGCTTAACGTACGTACTCGCCGGCCGAGCCAGTTGGATTTACACACTCGGCCGTCTTTCCGTGTATTCCCGATGTAATCGAGCGTTTAGCGCGCGATTCATGGCTCTCATTGATCGCCGCTCCAACCACAACATGTACGAAATTTGCATTTTTATAGGGGACGTAGAGTCGTCGTGCGCGAGAAACTTTGACCGTATGGATTTTTCGCTTTATACCTCGAACGATGTTTAAAGAAATGTTTCGATCGACGTTATCGGGATTTGTTTATCGCACCGTTATCTTCCGGTTGTCGCGCCCGTACACTAAAATACTTTGAATACCGATCTTTCGTTTTGCCATTTCTTCGTTGATTTTTGTTCGCTCGACCATTTTACGCCCGATGCCGCGTATTTGTAACACGTCGTATTTTAACAAATCATTATTAGCCGGATAAGCGGATCTATTCCACACCAATAAAGGTCTATCGTTCATCCTCGTCCGATAAAATCTTCTCTTTGGTCTCGGTTAAATCTTCGATCCGCTTTTTGCCACGTAAAATACGACACAAAAAGATGGAAGAAATAACGGTGCACGATTAATTTAAGATTAATCATTCTGCCGTGGAATGCAGCGTGGCGACGATTATTAATTCGTGCAACGTTCCACGAGAACAAGACGCAGAAGGACAGACGGTCCAGTCCGTTCCGTTCCGTAGAAATGACTCATGCGAATAACTCGGTGAGTCTTGATAGCGATCAGCTCGTTAAAGTCCTGCAGCAGGGGCCGAAAATACTGTTTTACCGGACAATGCGAGCCGTGCACCGGGAAAACGTGCGAGCAGCTGAGCAGCACCCAAGAGCGAGAGAACGAGAACGAACCGGTCAGAGGTGGATAAATAGAAGAAACTGCTGCTAGGCCGCGTAGGAGAGGTCAAGAGTACGATGTATCGGATGCTGGGATCGAAAAAAATAATAGCGCGTCTCGCGGTTGGTTCTTTGGGAACTAACGGATTCGTCGAGACGTAACGCATGGAATTTTTTCCACTTTTGCTACGTACATAAAATTGCGCGTTGACTCTGTATGATTCTATATGATTCGATATATGACTCTACGGTCGGATTGTCTGTTCGTATGGGCGCGATGTTATACCGAGAACATAATTCTATTTGAAGGGAAGTAGTAGATTATGTTGTAATTATTATATTATTATTATTATTATATTATTATATTATATAAGATTTTTATTTATTACTTATTTAAAATGGATTAAACAGGTGTTGATTAAACAGGAAACGATGGGCCACACTCTCTCGACAAGCCGATTCACACTCTCTGACTTCTTAACTCACACCGACCGTCGATTCCTCCTTCTTCCTCAGCATCCCTTTGTCTTTTCTTATAGCCCCACCACGCACGTGTTCCGCAACCGTTCATGGCCAGGGTCACGTAGGCCTTTTTTCCACCCAACTATTCGATCGAAGGACCGACGATACATCGATGGACCTGTCGGCGCTTAGGCTTTCTCGCGACATCGTTTATGGTTCACCCGATGTCTCTTAGGCCTTTCGTCCACGATACTACGGTACATATAATACGTTCATATGCGATTATGTTCTATGTACGTTACGCTATATTCAAAATTCCCCGCGTTAATAGTCGCTATAGTAAAATGGATTCGATTACAAGCGATCAAAGTACGGTTAAACTCCATTTATGATAAAACGTGTCGCGTAAATACCAAGGCAAAAACATTAAAAAAAGCATTCATAAGCGGTATGTCGAATAATAAGAGTTCTATCGTATGATAGATACGATTAAAAACAGAGATGAGTATTTCTCTCGGTTTCGTTCGAAAAGATAATAGCGATTGTTTTTAAAATATGAAAGGATGCAGTTCGGAGAAAGATAACCTGTGACATTTATGACAATGGGCCGTGCAGACTCGATAAACTTTCCACCTTCCAAGCAGGCCAAACTCCGTTCCAAAAAACCAGAGAGCTTGCGTTGCTCGAAAAGTAACGCCTCGTCGCGGATCCGCTTCGGTCAGCTAAGGTTGTTTCGGCGCGTAACGATGAAATTATCGGGCCCGTAAATCATCGGTCGCGCCTCCCAGCTCGCGACACGCGTTTTATCCAACAGTTTCGCGCCACTAGCAGCGGTGTCATTAAGCGTAATTAAACGCTACCATTCACGGACTTTTGATATCCAGAGTGAGTGAGTGAGAGAGAGAGAGAGAGAGAGAGAGAGAGAGAGAGAGGGAGAGAACGAAATCCAGGAGAGAAACGAAACGCCGGAGAACCAGAGATCCTCGTGGGCGAACTTTCAATATTTTTCACAGCTCGCTATCGTCGCCGACTCGCCAGCCAGACAGTACAGGTGTCGCTAATTACTCCGATAACACCAGCGCAGACCGCCTATCGGCTGCCTATCGTTTGCGAAATTAAGTGGTCGATATTTTTCTTTGGTAGCCCTCGATAGATTCCGCGCGAACAGAGGGCACAGCGCGAAACAGGATGTTAAGAGGCTGTTTTATCTACCGTGCGAGTTTATTCCTCGACGGCTTAGAGGAGCAGATTACGCGTCACCTCGAACACTGGCGTTCGCTTGATAGTTTCAGAGTTACGATTTCGGCGTTGAAGTAGATGGCAAGTAGTAGCTGGGACGTTTATGGCAGGCTGTTTTGGTGTGGGTTACGCGAGTGAATGATTTCAGAGCGTTACGCGAGACATAGGATTGGCGATAAAACGAAAGTGATAATTACAGATTGCTATTCTATAAGCAAATTTTATAGATTACGAATCTTCCGATTGTTATTCCGTTCATAAAATTGCACTAATATCTTTTATGCGCGATGGACATTTTTAATCCGTGACTTGTAACTTGTCGATTCACCAACGGTGTCGTTGTCCGATGACGATAACATTATTTTTATCATCTTCGATAATAATAATAGGATAATATCAGCCAACGCAGTGTTTCGATCTGTTCGAATGTTTCGAACGAACGGATTCTTAACGCACGATACACGCGTATATAAGCCGTCCATTTGCCAAGCCGGTTAACTCCACGAAACAAGAAGCAAAGGAAATTGACGAAATTATGTAAGAGAAGAAGCGATGCTAAAGTTTCGAAACTTTGAAAAAGTGGAGTTGACCGCTTTTTGAGCGGGCGCAGGAGGACGCAATAAACTCAAATAAATTTGTCACCGAGGATGATGTCTTTCCGATAAATATAAGCCTCGATCGACCGAGATACTGCTACGATAATTGCCTGTATAGATCCTTTCGAACACCTGGGAATCGTCCTAATTCACGGTAACCACGGGTTCGCTAGAATACGAAGGAAAAAATATTCGATCGGCTAGAAATAGAGGCAGACTCGTTAATTATCCGACCGGAGGTGTGTACATATCGGGCCACAAATTAACATTATTTTATGGATGACAGGGAAATGGAAGAAGCGTTCTTTCTACGAACGAAAGAGCTCGTTAAGCCAGGTATCTTTAGGATCTGATCTTCGGCCGGGCAATACCGAAAATATCTTTGTAGAAAGGTCCTGACGAGCGAAGAGGTGGCGAAAATTTCAACCCTGGCGCCTGAAGATTTATCGAACGGCTTCCCTCATTCACCTGCTCCTCTGTGTGCGTTCGTTCGTACGACAGTGGGATACGACGGTGAGAACGCCGGAAAACAGAAACCTTGAACGGCACGAACAGCGGATGAGAAGTAACACGATCCAAGAGGATCTCTTCGGGAAAGTGTGGCAAGTGCGACGCAACCGTGACCATTCCATTATTCGTGCCGACAAATTTTCACCTTTTCCTTCGTTCTGCTCCCGAATATGCGCCATAGTTTTTCTTACACGTTGAAGCTTTATTCGAGAATCATATAATCGTAGACGATTGCAACGAAATTTCATTTACAAATATGTTTTGCATATTAGGAGTGATATACGTAGATTTCGGTGCATTCTATCGGTCAATTAGTAGGTACTAGATCCTAGCATCTTAGGCGACGACGGTATTTAAGGGATTTTAAGGAAAGCACAATTACGCAAACGTTGAAAATAAAAACTAAAGAAATAAAAAATATAAAGAACGATCGTCTATGTAAAAGATAATGCCTACATTATTGGCATAAAGTTAATTAGATTTGACGGCCGACTAGACGGTCGCGTTTGATCGACGGTCGTCCGACCATCCAATAGAATCTGTCGTGATGGACGGTGATAATTATAATGAGAGCGAAGATTATAGCGATTACGCGGACGCGCGAGCATTCTTCAGCGAGGATAGTAATTGGGATAAGCAGACTGCTCGTCAGAGAGCAGAGCCGCTTGAATACGTTAAGACGACTTTTGTCTCCGTCCATCGCACCGATGCTTCGCGATCAGCTGACGTCCTTTCCTCGCGAAGAAAAAATTACGCTATTTTTCTCCTTTTAACGCATAATAAATTCATTCGTCGTTCAAACTGGTTCCACTCTGAAGCGTGCGCGTAATCTCCCGCGAATATTTAGAGACGCGTTTAAAGCGGTTGAAAATTTAAATTATTTATTTCATTTATATCGTCCTTTTAAAAATTTGAAGCTTCGGACTGTTCTATTTTTTAGGTATTTTCATCAGCTTTGAACTATTCTATCCTTTAATATTTCAACGTTTGGATCGTGTTGTTTCCAGATCTTTGAAACTTTGAATTATCTTCTTTTTAGACTCGCAAATAGAGTAAATCGAAATTTTGCTTCTTTCACTTGCGTATTTTACTTTCGTTGAAAATTTTATCGATACATAATTCAATGGCCGCTTTCGTATTTCTATGGAGACGGCTTAACAAAATTGTACGATCTCGTTAACATTGATTTTCATTATAATTGCAGCGAATGTTCCTTTATTTTTCCAATGTTTTAAATATTTAAGAAGCAAATACGTCGAACAGAAAATGATCGCAAAAAGGAAATAAATACGTAAATAAAACACAATGTTATCTAAATTAAAAATATTTAATGCCTCCGATATATTACTTTGCACGTTCGATTACCCAAGATAGGCTATAAATTTCATTTTAAAGGTATCGATGATCGAGCAGTTTTTCACATAAATATAATTTACCTCTCGAGATAGTCAGGATTTTTCTCCCTTTATTAATCATCGATAATGATTATTAACTCGGCCTTGTTTTACAAATATTTGCAAAAATCGACACGCTGGTTGCAATTAATTTCACGAACGGAGCGTTCTCTTTGAACGGTTTTCACCGTAAAACGTCGTCAAAAGCCATCGATTAAATTATCAGCTTGCTTGTTTTCGCTTCGCATTCGTTTTCATCTCTGTTTCATTTTTCTCGGTTAATTGTTACTTCGACGAAACCACTGATTTTCAACGACGATGCAGCATCACGTTGGATACTTCGTGCTACATTGTATATACAGTACCTCCCCCCCCACCCCAGTTTTTTCAACCTTTATTCTCCGTATTTTCTTCTCTTTTCGTAGTAATTTCAGGCGAAGGGTACAATCTGTGCGTACCTGGTTCTCGCTAAGAATCGGTTCGCGATCGTCGTTTAATTATACACGATCATGTTCCGTCTATCGGCGTTAGCAATCACGGTTAAACGGTTTTTACGCGGCGTATATTTGCTTCTCTTTTAAGCTTGATCGCGAAATTACACCGTTTGGTAACCGATCATATAAATAACACCATTTACTTTTCAATCTCATTAAGACCTCTTGGTTCGCGCGCATCGCCCCCTGCTACTTATATATTATTATTTCAATATCATTTAGCGTAAATAACCATCTTTTGCGTTCTGCACATTAATCTTCGATCGAAGCGTTTAAGCATCGTTTTTCCCCATTTTTTAAGCGTGTAACTTTTTTCTCCCTCGGTTAGGGTTTACAAGATCCGAGGGATTTCTCATAGAAGCAGGCCATTCAACGTCTCGATCAAGAAACAAAAGTATAAATCTACTAAACTCAAGTCTGTCGAATAAATTTGCGACTCTATTCGCGTCAAAGGAACGATTCACCACTCGGCAGAAGCTTCAGCTCGTTCTTAAACTTACTCGTTCATCTTGCGCGCTTGAAATTTATCACGCTGCATCTCTCCAACTCTCGATACCTCGATCGAAAACGAAAACACGAATTTAACTAAAATTAAGTCTCCTGTATAAATCTTTGCTCGCAATTCTCTCTGAGAAACGATCCACTTAATCGCTTAAACTCATTCTTAAATCCGATCGTCCATCTTCCACGCTTGAAATTATTATCCGCGTATCTCGTCATTTCGATCGACAACGAAAATACGACAATCCTTCTTCGAGCACATCCGCTAAAGAAAAAACTTATTTATTACCGTCCGACGCGTCGATTCAAACTGGCTCCGGTATCTCCACCATCGCATCTTTTCGATCGCTGACTCTATCGACCAGCGACGTTCGTCTTCGCCTATACAACCGTCCGTTCTCTAAGCTTCCGAACGTAATGTAACCGGCGATTCGGTTTCGAGTTGGACGCGTATTCGCCTCGTTGAAGTCCGTACGCGCGTGCATCGGTTAATAAAGACATAGATCGTGATCGTTGGTGAATCGAAGTGCGTCGTTCGGCGACGATCAACGCGGTCAGATACGAGATCGTAAATTGCTACAAGTTCTTCTCGTCCACGCTTCCAACAGCTGCCGATCGGACGCGATGATCCGCGTTTAATCGCTGTCCCGTCGATACGCTTTTGAACCGCCCAGTCTCTCGCCAGGGTTAACTACGATTCCAAAGAGTCGCTTACCTTGAAACCGACGAAGAATCCAAGTGCGCTTCCGATGCAGAATATTCTAGCGATATTCATCGTGGTTCGACGTATTTATTAATTTTGCGTATTACTTTTTGGTGTAATACGATAATCGTGTTTATCGCGCGTAATGAAAATTATTTACCGTTCGAGACACGTTATTAAATATCCGCCGTTAGTAAATTAAGTTCTTATCGAGTTTCTTACTTAAAATTTACATTTTGCCTAGCTATAAATCTAAGATATTTTTCCAGTTTTAAAGCGCGTTAAATAATATCATATGGTAATTAATTCACGCTTAATTACCGAAGACCGTAAACAGGAGATCGCGTTTATCGCGATATTACGCACGTACATGTGCGGAATAAAAATCAAATTCAATTCTTTGGCTTCATACCGTAATAATCAAGAAGAGATCTAACCGTTTCGCAGACGTTCTATAGAAGTTGCGGATTAAGCGAGCAGCATTGTAACGAACGTTATGGACACAAAATGTTCGTACGTAAAGATTCAATCGATAATAACGTCGCGTTGCTCGAAATATTCTATTAGACGAATGTGTTTCGCCTCGCAGCGGTACGCACAGTACATAGGCACTCGCGCATTAGCCTTAAATTCGGAAGATAACCATACGCGATAACCTTGATCCATTCAGGCAAGACAGGTCGGACCCAAGACCGTTCAACCAGAAAAACGCGATCAGAATCTAATAGAATCTCGATCTAACGGCAACGGAAAGTTTGTGCGAGGAAAAGAACCCTAAAACGCGTGTTAAAACATTCCGTTTCGACAGGCACGATTCGTTGCTCGCACAAAGTTCAAAGACAGCTTTCATTCCAGCGTTGCGATACTATCGCGAAGAACCATCGAACGAGCGAACGAACCAATAAAAACGACACCCCGGAACGGACCTTAGGAGCCGTCATCGTGAAAGGGAGGCGAGGAATTCGGCTCGCTGGTAGCACAGAACTCTTAACCCGTTCGAAGCTCGTGGCGAAACGTACACGGTGGATCGCTTCTTCTTCCTCTTACATCGTTTAACCCTCGCTCGATGAGTGCTGCATCGTTGTTGTCACGAGCGCCGAGTATTTTCTTTTACAGCAAGAAAGCGATTTCTTCCATATTCGGCGAACGCGCTTGGAAAATAAATCATTCGTCTACGTAGTTTAGCAGAGTAAGGAATAAACATGGCAAGAGACAAAAAATTAATACTGCCCTCGTGTAACGCGATTTGGAAAATAACAGTGAAAGTGAAATGGTACGATTCTTAAGGAAAGGATACCTGGATTGGCATGTAAAGTACATGCAAATTTTGAGTTTGAAGAAAATTCAAGCGACGAGAAAACCATACCAGCATCCAAAGAACCATGCTAGAAGATAATTGAGGGAGAGGCCTGTACAAAGCTTAATACAGGTTTCGTAATAAACGTAATAAACTAAATGCACGTGAAATTAATAAGAAGTCGGTCGTGTCGCGCGTCAAGAGGATCGAAATTGGTCGCAAAAAAATTCCACGACAAAATTATTAGGATATGAAATTTTGTCACATCGTTTTCGGCACCCCGAAGCGGATCTTACGGAACGTCGACGTAAAAGGGAGGCGAGGAATTCAGCTGGCTGGTAGCCCGAAACGCTCGACTCGCTGGAAACTCGTGGCAAAACGCACACAGTGGCTTCGATTCTTCGTCCTCTTTGATCAATTTGAATCGCGAGGACGCGGTCTTAGGCCGACATCTTTCATGCCCGAACGTTCCGAGGCAGCAGTTTCTCCGGGCACTTAGAGATATTTTAATGGCGCTTTGTGCCCCTCTGTCTCCGTCTGGTCGGCCAAATGGAAAAGGGATTCCCTTTATTCGAAACGCAACCGCGTTTCGTTTCGCCCTTTGTCTCTCCACCTCATCCTTCTCCTTACCTTCGTCCAGGTTTCACCCTTCTCCTTTCCTTCTTCTTTCTTTGCTCCTCTCATTATACTTCTTTCGGGCGACGTCCGCTGACCACTGGTTATTTTAATTGGATCTTCGCCGAGACTTTTTTCACCCGTCCTCCCATTCCTTCCGTAAGCATCGCCCCTTTCCATCCCTTACACGCCGTAGATTCCCGCTGCCGTCTTCCAGTTCCCTGGATACCCTCGGTTTTTGTGCCAGGCGCGACAACCTTTGGCGACGACGCACGGAATTCGATATACATTGGCTACAGAGAGAGAGAGAGTTTTATACGCCACTGTGTTTATCATTGTACTTATGTAGCAATTAATTAGACTATAATAAATTTCAATTTCAACCTTGTGTATCGATTCTATGCAATTACAAAAATTTCTAAAATAAAAGATCCAATCCGAGAAACGCTTCGTTGGAAAATAGTATAAGCTTCGTGCATGTTCAGTTTATCAATTTTCTTCGCTATTCGTCGTTTTACGTTTACGTAACTTTCGTTTACGGTTTCGAATAGGCGGACTCGTTGAAGTTTCGTTCCACGCGATCCGAGAATTATAGGTAGACGAGAGAATCGTTGAATTCGTACGATATAAATTCCAGTCGTACGAACTTGGGATAAATCCACTTGAAAGGAAAAGCAGGTAAATACATTTGGATAAACGTAACGTTACTCGCTCACGATCGAAAGTTCGATCAAAGTCGATCAAATATATTCTAAAGTCTTCATCTTCGTTAACTCGTATTCCTTTGATCTCCTTAAAAAGCATCCCTTCTCCGCGCTCGCTCGAAAGAAACGTTCAATTTATTCAACAGCCTCGCATTAATTCCGACACTTGGACAACTTTCCAAAAAGTCCTCCTTTCGGTGTCAAATTAAATTACCGGAGGCAATTACCCCTGGAAAATAATCAAGCAAGATTCTTGCCTGCTTTAAAAGAACTTTCTTGCAACAGCTTCGACGTGCCATTTATATCAAAAATATCACGAGACACTCCCTACCGATTCGAGAGTGGTAATCGTTTAATTAGCACGTATATTCTTCGAAGATCTTTATCGGCAAAGACTCTGAGAAAATTCGCGCCGCTTTCGTGAAGGATGACGCGAAAGTTTTTTTGCGGCCGGGTTTACCGTTTCGAGAACGACCACAAGCGACCACAGAACAGTCGCCATACTTTTTTCCCCTCTGCAGATTCAGAATATCGTGGCAAGTTTTTTGTTAAAACTTTCATACGATAAAACAAGACACGTACAGACACGCAACAGACGCATTGTCAGCGTCTCGCGCTATATACAAACGTACGTATATCCGACTATTTTTATAGCTCGTGATATTTTTCAAGAAACGAGATATTTTTGAAGAACTCGATAAAACTGTAAGCTTTTGTTCGTAGGTTGGTTTTATTTTACTCGTAAGTTACCTTTCGTAAGGAACGTGAAAGAGCAAATAAGCGAGCAAAACCTCCGCAAAAGAAAGAGAACATTTTCGCCGTACTGTTTTCACGATGCAGAATGGAACGAATTCCGATGGAAAACGAGAAATTAATCCAAAGGAATATACGAACGGATATTACTCACGCATCACACTTTCACGAGCGGTGTAATTAATATTTATGCGATCGACGCCAATGGGATTAATTAAGATTCGCGCGAAATACACGGAGATGCTGTAAATGGAGTACCAGTTTGATCAGCTTGGAAATTTATTATACGTAACGATGATTAAAAGTCGCGTGACGCCTGCAACGTTTATTTCGAGGAAAATAGAGTGGTTTCTTTTTGTTTCCATTTATTGAATACGAAATGAAAATAATATTTCATGTCGTGGATAGCGCTCAAAAGTGGTTTGCCAATGCATCTTGCGAGTTGTCTCTATTAACGTTGTTTAATACGTTTCTAAACGTCGAAGCAAGGTATTTTGTTCGTTTTTCTTATAGTAGCGACCTATTATAGTTTTTCGTAAAGTCAACATCAAGTCAAGTCGATCAAGTGTTCTTCTAATTTTTCTAATGTTTTTCTAAAATTAACTAAATAGGAAAGTAAACGATCGGAAGGAGGACGAAATTCTATCGGAATCGGACGCTGGACAAAGCCCTTTGCTCCAGTTCTATCTTCCCGTAGCGTTGTTCCGGTAAAAGTCGCGCGCCGGTTTTCAACGAGCGACTGACATAGACGATGAAGACACGAACTCTACTACCGAAGCGAACTCACTGAATGGTATTACTACTCTTCGCGGCAGGAGGGCCGACTCGGCCTTACTTTACACCGTTGGATCTTAATTTAATGCCCGAGCCCCGCCACGACATCGATGCCTCTCGTTCGAATCGTGTCCCACTGCGATTCGTTCTATAGAAACGAACATTGCGTTCAATGGCTGCCGGGGGTGGTCGTGAGTTACGTCGTTCATTGGGCGATTTAAATGTATGCAAAAATAATTGCTGTTACGTTTCTGCGTTGGCGTTGTTAATTCTCTGTAGACAAAACGGGTTGCGCGTCCATAATTTAACCGATATTTCACCTCTGAATTTATATTATTCTTCTTGGAATTTGTATTTTTATCGGAGAAAGTTTGAAACGTTTCAGTCGACGTTTAAGATCGTACGATATAATAAAGGGTTCGATAGATAGCCTGAAACGTTTTAAACTTCTTCTGGACGTTTCAAAGCAATTCTTCGCGGTTAATTAATCGGAGCGATCTCAAAATTAAACGGCAATAGCTGATCGTGAGATGTAGAAGATATTTAATATCTTAATTTGGTCGCTCGTATAAAATAACGATTTTGATTTCTTTTGTCGCAACCGATCTCGTGAATAATGTCACTTTCTTGTACACAAATTAAATAAATTATTCGTATCGTGTTCAAAAAATGTGGAGCTAAAGATGTACGATCTCTATCTTACGTCACGAAATAAGCAATGCGGTAATTTGGAAAAAGAGTTTGGAAAGAAGGGGTAAGAAAGGTATTGAGATTAGGGTAGATTCGGCGTTCGCAAAAAGTTTCCAGAGAATAAATTCCTACGTATTTTATGATCCCATAATTTGCAGATACTGATTTCGATAATTGCACGGAATTGCCGTTCAATCTACTCGCTAAAACTTTAAATATAGGCCTAAGCGAATTATAGCTGCAAGGGGCAAGCTTACGATAGAATATTAGCTATTTCGCTTACGGTTCCGCTAAAATCTATTACGCTTGTTATACCGGGAACGACTGTATCGTTTGATCGAGAGATCGACGGATATTATGGAATTTCTCTAGCTTTTTTTTTTTCAAAGCCTAGACGAGTCTAAAATACGTACAAATTTCGGTTAAACCAGCGAAACACGCACTTTCCATTCTCTTTACCATTTTCGCCCTATCGGCCGTAATTCATAATTTAGATCAATATCCACGGTTCCGTCAAGTATCCCGGGTTTCGATCAATTTAAAGGCTTATTAATGGGTCCCGGAATCGCGGCGGATTATGATCGATCGCTTCGAACACGGTACGCTGTTATTTCGGAAATTCTTGCCGAGCCCCTCGTTAATTCGAAGGGTTTACGGTGGGCTGCAACACTCGTAATCGTCCAACATTGTGTCCAAGGAATGCGCCAGGAATTCCTCGACCAGCCTGGAAACCGTCTCTTTGTGTCCTTTCGCTTGTAAACTGTAATCGATCGGAAGGCGTATAACGCGAGGTTTCTGCTCAACGATCGAATTCGTGTCCGAAGTTTCGCGGAGAACGATGGCTTCGGATTATCGGTGTTTTAAATTGCGGCGAAAGTGCGAACAGTTTGCGCGAATCAAACGAATCAGGTGGCGGACTTACGAACTTATAAAATGATAAATCGTAAAGTGAAAATGCACGGCGAGTTTGTGCAGAATCTTTCAAGGGATGAAACACTGAATCGTGCAGAAACGAGAGCGCGTGATTTTGCGTGCTGTCGATCCTTTCAAATTTCTATCCTCTTCTTACGTGTACACTTTTGTTTTAATTTACTTTCAAGTTTTACTTAGAAATACGACTGAATATAAGTAAATTAGAAGATAGAAAGATAAAACGTTGAATTTTCTTTCAAATCCATTTGATTTTCTTCGTTTCTTCGATATAAAAGTAAACATCGATATCGTTATCCAAATAAGATGATCGTCCGTATTTCGTAGAGAAATTCATTCAACGAAATATCCCGTTAAAGGAACGTTAATGCGTTCAAATATGAGATTTTTCATTTCGTTACATCATTCAACACGCTACAACGAGTATTAAAAATAATTGGATCGAAAGTAATAATTTATTTATTAAGAATATGTTTCATCGTTAATGTTCAATCGTTAAACGGCAATACGCTTAGCCATCTATTATCGAAGATAAAAGTGGTCATTTATTTTTGTAACACGCGCAGCATCAAGATCTATCGCACACTGTCAATCGATGATGAATCGATGGATACGACGACACGTTTCAAGCACATGTAACACCTTGTTGGAGTATGTCCGCGGATGCTAACGTGGACGACGCCATTCGATCAAACAACAAAGCAACAAGACTGGAGAAAATTGACGTCGCGTAAGTCTACAGAGATAATAGGCCATTGATAAAACGAAGACTCTGTGTGGTAAAACCTGAAGACGAGTTGCATTTCACGTGTTTATACCTTGAAAAGAAATTCGATATAACCAACTCATTGCGAAAATGAGTCGATCTTTAAAAAAATTTCAGCGCTAAAATAGTCCAAATTGGAAAACTGCAATTCACCTTTCATCGAACGTAACTTTTATTTGGGAGTCTGCGCGAGGATTGAAAAAGGTAAAAGAACAGATGTATGGCTTTGCGTGAAGATTGAAAAACAGAGATAGAAATTCAAAAATGAAGAAACTGAAAATAATAGTATTTTTCTTTAGCAAAGATTTGTCGTTGATTTCTCGGTGATAAGATATGGACGTTTATTATTGTAATGGGCGGTTTAAATGCAAATCGATAATGGCCAACAAAAAGATCCAAGGATTCCAGGAAATGGTAAAAGTCCATGGCTCGGAGTACCGCATACATGTACGCGCATTATATATATATTATCTGAATGCATCAAACGGATTTATCGTGACATACGAGTATAATTACTCGACCGTGCAAAAAAGGCAAGTAACATTCCAACAATTCTACCTTTCACGCGTTGCAGTTTTGCAATGCTCGGATCGTGTTCATCAATCTCTTCGTTCAATCGCGTTCAACGATTGCGTTGCAAACGTGAAAACATTTCGTTTCAATTCTTACTCGCGTACATTCTTATTGGCGTCTCAATTATTTTAAGCATTTCTTCCAGAAGAAAGAAATCGTAGATTTTCTGATTAGTGCAAAAAGAAGATGAACGTTTCCGTCAATTATTATCCATCCCTTATATTATTTTTTCCTCTTATTATACGCGCATCTGTCGTTCGGGATTGATATCAGAAAATATTTAACTTACGCCGATGTTAAAAAACGTATCACCTTTTCATCACTTTTCAATTTGTACGATCGATCGGTATTGTTGCCGAGCGATACGCGTTACGATGGCGCGAAAAAAAGAAAAAAAAAAAAAAAGAACGAAAGCTCGTAAAAAGTCGCATCTTCGCTGTCCATACCGCTCTATTATACGGAACTCGGTCGTGACTGAATATAATTACTTCACGGATGGTCCAGACGAACTTTGCGCAACTTTACGAGCCTCTCGTTATTGACTACAGCTCACCTCTTGTAACTCTCCATCGGGCCACATCGTTCCATGCCTACGTTCTTCGGATTCGATTTTGTTTCTACCGGGCGAGTTATACGAGATGCGTTATTAGTTGGGTAGAAATAGATGACGCGATTTCACATTTATTCCTTTTCCTCTTCGGTCTTCTTTCTACGATTAATAAAGGTACGTGGAAATATTTGTCGCAGCTACTGCGCGTCTCGAAAAATCAATTTTATCTTATAGAATTATTCTTCTCCGAGTCGTTGACGAATAACGTTGCGTTGAAAAATGTCGAGATGTACTAAAAAAAATCTCGCAACCTCGAAGATTTACAACAGAATCTCTACCAGGCACGTAACACCGCCGAGGAACGGGTTTGTTGAAAACACGTAGATTTTGCCGTTGTTTCGCCGTTGTAATACTTTGAAAACGCCGGCAAAATTAATACACGCAGGTGGTCATGCGGGGAACACGTGTAAACGTCAGAAGGATGCGCTCGAGAAGACCGTAATTCACTGCACGATTTTCAAGGAGCTGTCTGAATTTATCATACGCAAGAACACTGGGCCGTGCATCAAATTTCATTGCACGGCTGTGGAAGTTTGACAAGGTGTGACGGGCCTGTAGCACGTGTCGACACGATGCTGCGCCCTCGGCAGCTTGCTTCGCGTTCCATTCGCCTCTAAATGCGACCCTTTGCCTGGCCTTGATGCCCTTTTTACGTAACATGCAAGGTATTCGCTTATTTTTTTCGCCAAAAACAAGAGAAGATCTTTGTTCTCGACGTGGAAAGAATTTCTTGCGCGATGCCATCTTCGATTTCGCTCACTTTCACGTACACTGATTCGCCAAAGTATTTGAACGAGTATTTATTGTTGAAAACTTTTACGTTCGCATGGTACGTGTCATATTTTGAAATTTCATCGACACTGCCGCGATGAACGAGTGTCACGATTATAGCGTTAATGTTTGAAACCACTCTGAAAATGTACATAGAAATTTATTACACGTCTATTGCAAATATACGAATTTGTAACATTACTTGTAACTGGAATATTTATTAGTAGATTCAAGTATCATCTTATTATATTTCGTCCTCGGAAGATAAATATTTCCTTAACGACGTGACGATTTAGTTATTGCACGGATACATAACTGTGATGCGCGTCTGAATAGAAGCAGAATTTACTCGAACGAACGGTAAACTTTCATTTCCAAGCAACCACAGAAGACAAGTAGCAAGGAGGACAGAAAAGGCAAAGAAAGTTTACAAAGACCCGAGATCGATTCGTGTACCTCTTTCTCTCCACGCTTCGTCGATACCGAGAAAAGCGCTACGACGTACGATGTAATGGATACCAGAATCGTTGAAAACAACGGTAAATTTCACCGGGAAACCCAACCCACAAATTTTCCCAACATGGAAGAAAGCAGAAAAGTACAGCACCCTTTGCCGAAGACTAGGACTAGACTATTCTCGTCAAAAACATCACGCTGACCTATTGTGGAACAAGCGGTGGAAGAAACCTTCGACATAGGACGCAGAATTACCGAAAACAACAATCAAATTTCGCCGCGAAGTCTTCGCGCTTCGTCGATGTGGACGGCGACAGGAGAAAAAGGAGCAATAGGCTAGAGAAACGGGGACGAAAGAAAAGGTTTATCGAGCGTAACCCCGTAGATTTTTAGAACAGCCTTCGGGGATAGGTAGTTTACCATTATCTCCGGTCGGATCTACCGGTGAAGTGCGAACGATCGAGCCTCTGCGACGAAACCGAATCTCGATCGAGGTGGTCCCTTCGGTGGGTTCAGGATCCCTTCGGGTCCCAAAAGCGATCACCTCGCTTCGCTGGGCCTCGTTGCGTGCCGGCAGTCGTTCTCCTTTCCTACTGTCGTCGTTCTCTTCGTCGTCTTCTCTCCCGTGGCAGAAAAAAGGGCCAAGGGAGGGAGGCACGCCTTTGTGAATATCGTTAGCCGACGCAACGCAAAAAGCTACTTTATATGTAACAGTCGACCCCGTTCACGTTGTTCGACCAACGAGACGAGAGTACGTTTGGCACACGGGGTGAGGTAACACGAACCAACACGAACCACGAACCACGAACCACGAACGCGATAAAGTTGCAATCTCTTCGGTGGAACGTAACCATGACCTTAGGGGAGGAAACACGCGGAGCGAGGGTAGCAGCGGTGATGGTTTTCTCGATGCGAACGAACGAGCTGTCGAAAGCTGTCGTTTCGCTAGGATCTTACGACAGAGGTTTGCCGAGTGAAAATTTGTCGGTGGGTCGTACGTAGGGGACAGTAATTGGCTCGTTCCGATGATTGAACTGAAACGATCGAAGCACTTTTCACGGGGTATATTTACTCGAAGAAGTTTTAGACTTTATTTTGAAGAAATCGCAATAGTAGCTGTTAGGCGAGCGTCGAAGATTTAAAAAATTGAAGACGATAAGAAATAAAAAAAGGATAGGAGGTAGAAGAAAGACGCGGAAGAAAGTTGTCGATTTACACTTATATTTTTGTTTGAGCGCACGAATAAAAGGGATTGTATATAGAACCGTAGAATTAGAAAACGTATTTAGAAATTCTTATACGGACGGGAATTTATTTTGTCCCACAGTTTTATGATAAAATCGATAATTACTATTTTCTATTTACTAAATTATATCTTTTCACGTGTACATCGACGTTGTAAAAAGCAGTATTTATTTCGACGCTTCCGTATGTCTACACATATCAGCAGACCTGTTTCAATAAGATCAATATCCACGTAAAAGGATAGCCGTTAATGAAATAATGGCAGCGAGCGAGCGATAAAATTTCGATGGAAGAAGGTAAGGTGTCTTACCTAGTTTGCCGTGGTCCCTGGATCTGCCCAAGAATGAGAAGGGCTATCGCGATTGCCGCGATGTCACCACAACGCATCTCTTACATCACAATCCCCTTGTTTATTTGAATTCATAAAACGGATGCACACGGGACGGAGTTTTACGCTTCCGCAGTCAGGCAACCGGATGCACGTCGGATGTTTGTCGTTTCAGTGGCATGACACGCGTTTCACGGTCCTCTCGCACGGCATTGCACGATTTCTCGCACGGAACTCGACACACAAACACGATCTACATACCTCGAGTTCTAGGTCCTTTCCTCGAATATTTTCAAAGTATTACTTCTTCTACCGCGTATAAAACGTACTTTAAAATTCAATCACGAGCCATCGCGATTTTTTTGGAGATTCACGAGATATCTTATTTTCGTACAAAACGACGATCGAGTTAAAAGAGGCTCCTTCTTAGTCGCTTCGAGTTGCTCGGAAATTATTTTTCAAAGCCTCTGCACATTTTTCTTCAATTTCTTAAATGTTAAATCCAAGTAGCAAGAAATTCGTCTTTCGTTCGCTTTTAGTTGCTCGAGAATAACTCCTTGATCCGTTTCCCGTACAAATCGTTTCTTAGTTATTTCGTCATACGTAAATGGCAATCGCGTAATTGCAAAATTACGTATATTCGGCAAACGCGATAAAATCGCAAGAGTTCGTCGTCTGTTTGGATTGCAGCGTCTATAAAAGCCGTCGTATTAGCCGAACGGCACCAGCAATCTCCGTTCCGTCAACGAGGAGCCTCGTTAAAGTCACCGTGCACGGTGTACATTCGCGAAGCTGTCGGAACAAAGCCGCATGCTCTGGACAAGCGCGAAACAGCTAAACCGCGGGACCAACATTTGGACAGTGTAAAGTGTTTGCGCCGCTTAACTGGTCCGGCGAGAGTGTTTGCAATCGCCAAATACTCGAGAGTCGTTCGCTTTAACGGTGACTAAGCGCGAACAACGCACGTCCACCGCTTGATGTGTCTATACCAGCATCGGTACGCGTGCTGAAATCGCTCGTTCGTTTCGCTTCTCTTCCTCGTCAAGCTTTTCTCGACTCGCGTCGTCCTTAAAATTTTTGCTTTCGCTCTCGACTTTTACGAGCTAATCTCTCTGCTTTTCAATCTTCAATCCCTTTCAGACTTTGTCGTTCGCTTTGATTCTTCGAAATTGCATTCACTGCGTGCAAGAGTAGGGGGGGGGGCGAGTACACGTTGCAGGAGAGCGTCAAAGAAGAATCGACTATTCCAACCGTTGTCTAACGCGGTGCAACGTAGTTATCGAATCGTTAGCGACTGGTTTCTAATTAAAAAGCCAACGAAGCGGCGTAATCATCGACACGGGAGCGTTTTATAGCCGAGCTTTCTGTCCGATCGAAGATATCCGGCTCACGCGACGTATTATTGCCGTGGAATCGCTCACGCGAGGATATCGTCTTATTGTCCGGTTAACGATTCCGTGGTGGCGTGAACTTATCGATCGGCTCATCGTCATCGCGTTAAAAGTCCGTCGAGATCGTACGGAACCACGGGGAGAGCGTGATCGATCGATCGATCGTTCGTTTCGCGTACACGCGGTCACGGAGAGAAAGACGAAGAAGACGAAGAGGATGTAAGAAGAATCGTACGACGAAGACGAAGACGAAGACGAAGACGAAGAAAAAGGAAACGTTCGTTCCTCCGTTCGGTTAGCCGCGCTCTTTTTCTCTTTCCATCAAGGGGCCAGGAACGCTCCTCTCCTCCGTTCGGCTAACTTAACGAAGAGGAATTCCTTTTCAACGAGTACCCCTCCCGTGCTACCGGTTCTTATTGTCCCACTCTGCTTCTTTATTCCTCTCTTTTGTCAGTTTTTTTCAACTTATAGCCGTGGCCCGTAAAAGCGTCTCGCGGCTCTCGGCTCTCGTCTCTCGTCTCTCGTCTCTCGGTTTTTCTGCGACGCGCTTTATTTATTCCAACGTACGGAAATTTGTACGCCGCTCGGTTCTGGACCGAACTTTACCAGCTGGTTCCACGACACCCGACGAATGCCACCGGGACACCTTAAACCGCGTCTCGGCGAGCGAGCAGATTGTCCCGCTGCCCTCGCGAACCGGACGATCCGATACACCGTGTCAGGATCGATCGACGACTAACAGCATCATTCACCTGCCAGCCTTGGCGAACGCTGCGCTCGCAGGAGACGCGTGTCATCCGATCTCTCCCCCCTTCTGCTCGGATTATCTCCGTCGTAATTAAACTTTCATGATCGATCTACCCTGTCCGCGGACCGGACACTCGAACAGGACAGGTGTAAGGGTTGTCGCCTTCTATCTCGATGATCCAACTCCGTCCTCCTCGGAGATACCGTATCTTACAGCTCGTTAGTCATCGCCGATCGTCCGAACGAAACGCCCTTTCGATTCCAGCCTTTTTTTCTCTCCAAGACGATTCTTACTCTTACAAAAGTCTGATAAATACCATCTTACGTAGTAATTCCTGCTCGAATATCTTCTCGAGACTCGATAACTTCGTGTCGATTCGATCAATCGATTTTATCAAACGTCTTTAAAACGGAGTCGTTTTAACGTTCGTTCGACGAACCCTCGAATCTTTGAATCTTTAAACTCGTCGATACTTTGTTATTTCGGTTTAGGATCGAGCGATCCCTGAGATCCGATGTAATTCGGTTTAAATCGCGATCGCGAGGAACGATAGCCCCGAGTATCGGCGCGGAACTGGAGCAGAGGGTAACTGTGCAAGGTGTGCGCGGTGCAACCCGGTGTTCAAGGTAACCATAAGGCGACCACCACCATCGGACACGCGGAGTGACAAGCACCACCACCACGACCGACACCGCCACCACCACCACCACTACCACCACCACCGCCACCGCCACCACCACCACCACCACCACCACCACCACCACCACCACCACCACCACCACCGCCACCACCACCACCACCACCACCGCCACCACCGCCACCACCACCACCACTATCAGCACCAACAGCAACCAGGAGCAGAGTCATCGAGAACACCGTGTGCTCAGGAAAGGTAGGAGAGCACCAGCGCGTCCGAGGGGTTAGCCGGTATGGGGAGTCAGACGGGAATACCGCGTGCACATGGGAATTTGAACGAGCGGGCAGAAAGTAAAGCGCGTTCGGTCGAGAGGAGGGCCCGCGATGGACTGGCCTCGCCAACCCAAGTCCTCCTACCTTTGGGATCAGGTCCCAGCCTCTACGTACGATGTTACGCTACGATCCTACCTCGCCTCTGTCGCTCTCTTTCTCGCTCTTTCTCTTTCTCTTTCTCTTTCTCTTTATCTCTCTTTTACTCTAACTCCTGGCTACAACGTCCGGCTTTCTCTGTTTCTCTCCTCCGCTCTCGCTTCACTTTCCTCCCTCTTGATACGCTCCCGTTCTCCGTCTTTCCTCTTCCTCTCTCCCTGTCCTCCTCCTCTCCCCCCCCCCTCTTTAATCTTGCTCCTTCTCGTTCCGTCCCTGTTTCAGCGACCGTTCTCGCGGCCGTTTCGCCCGTACCCTCTCGCTTTGCTTTACTTTCAGAGTTACCTGTTGCCCAATGCACCGAACCCGTACGTCTATATTCGCCGGCCGCGTCAATTTCGCCTCTCGCTACCGTCCCGCCGCAACCACGGCTCTCGCAAACGGCCGCGATCTTTTTGGCCATGCTATTCCAATCTCCTTTTCCCAAGTGTCGTCTCCCTTTTCGCGGTTTCGTGGAATTGCCCAATGGCAGGATGAAAAATGGGTCAGAGCGGTCGCTTTCGAGTACACCGCGCGTCTTTACGCGTTTATGGGAAATTTGGAGCTGCATATACGCGTACAGAATGTACGTTGTATACGAAAGCGTATAGAACGTTCAGAGTGCAGTACTTATAATACTTAGTACGCGAGACAATTCTCTGCTTACACTCCCCTTTTCTAATTATCTTCGTAACGATACGAATTAGAAATAGAAATATCGTATTTATATTATAAAGACGCCATAGAATTAACCTAACGCTCGACTAATTGTCGTAGTTGAAGGATTTTAGAATTCTTACGCTCGTCTAATACATTTACCGGAGTCGCGTATTCCTGCTATCGACGCGACTCAAAACAACGAATTCTTTTCGTTTCGTTTCGAATTTCTTTCTTATTCCGCGGGGAGAAAAATTTGCTTGAAGGTACGAGCACCAAAAACGCGTTTCATCGTGCAGTTTTGTAGAGGCAACAAATTTTCAGACAAACATCCACTAAGATTTTAAACAATTTCATCGAAAATAGATAGAAACTACGAGCCAGAAAACAAGTTCTAAATTCGATATACCGTCAATTTATTCAAAGATAATATATCATCGCAACTAAGTTACATCTATAGTTAAATTTATCGTGTTTTCTCCCGTGTAATCTCCGAACTAACGTTTATTGTTTGGTCAATTAACAACTTATTAAATACACACACGCAACGTGGAGCGTGAAGAGGTTAAAGATCCAGCATTACGACATCCAGGTATATACAATAGTAACGTTCGAGTAACAATGCTACTGAAATATGTAGTACAAGATCGAAGGTTTTAAAATTCCACAGAACTGGCTCAAAGGCTTGAAACAACGAGTTTTAAGCATCGAAACAATACTCGGGCGGGATACCCGGCGCAGGAACAATGCGATTTCGTAGTCTCACGTTATTCAGATAGGAAACAAATACAACGTCGAATGAATCGGTAGCCCGGCGTTGTTGGAATTACGCGGTGCTCCTAGCCCGACTCCATTTATCTTTACGCACGTTCGCGCGAACTCAAGCCGCCGCCGCACCAGGTATCCTAGTGTAAAATGCAAATATATATAGCGTTCCGCCTTAGATCGCCTATCGGCTTATTTATTACTTATTTCGCTCGGCGCTGTCCAATACAGAATGCCGGAACTTATTAATCTCAACGGATGTCTGTATTCGAGATGTGTACCGTCAATTTCCGACTCTACGCTACGTTTCTCACGGACACACGTTGTGTAACCTGGATACGCGGTGTCGAGATTAGCGGATAAGACAAGTTAAGTTATTGAAAATGTAGAGTGATCGCACGTCGAAGAATATCGAAAAGTTGCGTAAAAGCGGTTATAGAATTTCTAGAGGTGTGAAACCGAAATTTTGGGTAGATGTAATTCTTTCGAGCGATTCTTTAAAGACATTTTAAGAATAACGCGTCTAGCGGATAGCTGGTGATTCGTTTCGTGAAGATGTAAGAAAGGAACATAGAACAAAATTATTTCGAGAAAACTGACTTTCGAAATTCGTTCGATATATGCGAATCTGGCTAG
Source organism: Bombus soroeensis (assembly GCA_014737365.1). Taxonomy (NCBI): domain Eukaryota; kingdom Metazoa; phylum Arthropoda; class Insecta; order Hymenoptera; family Apidae; genus Bombus; species Bombus soroeensis. The sequence continues at coordinate 530,600 of JACXIL010000220.1, read as the reverse complement.
TTACCGACTAGCTACGAGTAGATAATCGGCTGGAGGTTATTTTACGCGCAAAAAACGAGTGGAAAACGCGGAATAACATTTTTCAACGTCTCGTGTTATTTGATAAATTTTTGGTAGTCACCGTATATCAGAGATTATGTCACTAACCTGGCGCCATTTTTCCACCCCCTACACGTTCAAATTTACTGGCGGCGCACGGTTGTGCAACCAGTCAGAATGACCGATACGTATCCCCGCGTGAGTTTTCGATCGTATCGCCGCGCGCTCGTGATTCATTTCGTGGGTGGATCGGCCGATCTACTCGTTCGACTTGATGTACGAGGGGTGTGCCTCGGTTCTCGATCCTGAACGGTGAACGTCCACGTAACTGAAAACGCTCGAGCCATTCGCTTGGACGGGGATCTCTCCGCGATCAGCATCGGGAACACAGATCGGCAACACGATCTTATCCGCCTTCGACTCGTCGTACGTATTCTCGTGGAACGACGAGTAACGACGAAATATTATTAACGACACGGGCACCCGAAATTGTCCGATATCAATCCTGGATAGGTGAATTGGTCTAAGATCGAGTGCGACGAATAGGAAAGGATTTATCCAAGTTAGAATCATAGCTAAAAAGGAAATTCGAAATTTACCTTGGTTCGATTTGAACGCGTACATATAAAATGCACAGTGAAAACGTGTAGATATAAATCTAGACAAACGCTACAAAAGATAAATATATCTTTATAGGACTTTATCCTAGATACCGAATTGAAAGTGAATTTCCAACCTGCCACTCAGCTTTGCACGTACCTATATAAATCCTTAACCGAGATTCACTTCGAGGAACAAAAAATTCTCCTCCAATCTCATCTAACGCGACTTTCCCCGCAGATTCAAACAGCATACGGCTCCTAAGAAACGCAATAAACTTCTTGTTAACAAATTGCCCAATTCCTGTACGCAAGAACTATCGTAAACTCTCGCAACTCGTACCACGCGCTGAATAAACATATCCTCGCCTAACGGCCGTAGCAATCAATCACACGACGTATCGCGAACAAGAAACGTACACTGTCGAATAAAACTCGAACGATAAACGGGTGAGAAGCCGATTTAAAGGAGGCGAGAACGAGGCCAAAGAAGTCGATCGTACGCGAGAAAAACCGGCGACTTGAACGCCCGATGAGGAAGATCTACGGCACGCATCTTCGCGTAATTTGATCGAACTCGCCGATACGCGGTTCGAGAGCTCGTAAGCAATAAAATCCCGGTTAAGCAATAGAAGCACGGTTCAGTTCGAGTAATAAACTGTTCACAGGGATTATAGTTGTCTTTTCGCGCGATCTCCGTGCTCGTAAAACGCCACTGCTCCTTACTATCGGGAAAAGTTATTTTTCATCGAGACGTTCTCGTTCGTTTACTCGGACGAGCGAATCTGATAAGCGAATCTGCGCAAAAACTGTCGGATATGATAACTTTGCGATCTCGAGCTATAGCACGGTATTAAAAGCGTGTTTTAACGTTCCATCGAATCGCTTCTCCTTTGAGTCTTTTTATTACGCGTATAATCGCGTGCAGCGGATAGAGAAAGTATAGAAAAATAGAAATTATTCGGATTTCTTAGACTTTGGATTATTCGGACGACAGTTGTTTGATCGATGAGCCAAGCACGTATAATTATATAGAAATTTTTATTCGAGATTAATGCTCCAAGGATATCTATCTATCTATCTATCTATCTATAAACCTTTTTCGCATTTAAAAGAAACGCGACGAAATTGGAGAAATCGAGCGATCGTTTGGTTCAGCGTCTCGAGCGCACGCGTTGAGAACAGTTATAGATGTTTCGGTTTTAATATCTTCCGCTTATTTTACGAGCCAAGAAAAATTATATCTCGCACAGTCCATCTTTCTTGTGAAACTCTCGGTCTCTAAATTCCACAAACCCTAATCACGTAACAAGCTCCTACATCCGATACCTCGTAAAACGAAAACTATCCTAACACCGTTCGTTCCCGGATCATTTCTAGATCCACTCCCCTCGAACACACCCCTTTTTCAAGAATACATTTTCATAACTCATCCCACTCTCTGCATCCCCCTTCGTATAAAGTATCCTATCCTCGTAGTTTACTATCATTCTACGCGATATTAACAATAATTTGTTCACCTGATCGAGAAAGGAACGAAACAAAAGCGTAGCAAGGGAGTGTCATAAGCGACATATTTATGCCCGATGGTCAGGTGAGCTCCGTAACAGTTCTCAGTCCAGTCGGCAATTTTCTTGTCGTTATAGTCGCGCGACATGCGAAGAAACGCGAACGGGAATTTTTATTCAAAACGAATGGACAAGTTCCCTTCGATTTTCCAGGAAACACGCCGCGTGTGGGTCCTGAATAAATTCGATTAATTGTATATCATTATTGGGTAATTGCATTCGCCATATGTTCTTGGTTCTAAGGGGTTCCGTAGTCTTTCGTGAATTTTATACTTACGCACACTCCGCAGTAATAGATATCGAATTGCGATCATCGCGGTTCTCCTTTGAAATTCAGCGAAACCGAAAAATTATTACGTTCGGAAATAGGTTACCTATTTACACATTGATATGCTAGTGCAACATTTTAAGCATCGCTTTCGTTATACGCACAAATAATTTCATAAACTTTGTTTATGCTCAAAATACGAATTACTCGGGCGTAAAGTACGGCGTAACTCTGTATTCGCGCTCTAAGTACGAACACTTTGGTGTTATAAACCAGTTTTACGAACTACAATATGAACAATTGGATCTAAGCGGTCAAGCGAAGTATTCTTGGCAACGGACGCGTGAAATTCGTCGATAATCGGACGCAATAGGAGAGAGAAATTGAATTTTATCCGGCCATTCGGCAGTTTGATTGCCAGCACAAAGCCGATCGAGTACGTGCCGAGCGCCGCGATCACAGCTATTCCATCGTTTTCATTGAAACGACTCGAACAAACGGCAGGAATCATGTCTGGCTGCACAGCCTGTCGCTTCGGACACTCGGCTCGCTTACACAGGATATCCCGTAATAGCCGCTACAACGATCAAACGCAAGGCAATTCAATGTTAAACAATAATCGAAAGATACGTACAAGCTTTTTTTATATAAAATTTTGTTCTTTAAGGAAGATCACAAGCGAATAACGCGATAGGCACCTTTTTACTTGTTTAGATGAATAGTAAATAAGAACGCACTTTATTTCAGAAAACAAATAAATATATCTCGTCTCGTTGTTATATTCTTCTTGCGCAACCTTTGGTTCGACACAATACTGTGCCAAGAACGTAATAAAATTCCTTGTGCATTTTCATCGAAAATTAGCTCGTTCATAATTCGATACGATATACCGCAACTTGATACACAAAATATATGTCAGAACGTAAATCGCACGAATATTGGAACCAGAATTTCAAAGAATCTCTACCGTGTTCGCGTGAACAATGGTTGGCAAACGGGGAACCACCGCTACTTTCTCGGCCAGCAACACCAACGGTAAAAAGTGAAAAAAGTGCTAAAATCAACACGTAGAAAATGATTCGCAGATGCTTCTCTATCGCAAGAATCATCGGAACGTACTGCAACGGATCCAACGCGAGTGTTATCGTTGCACGCGATAAGAGGCCTCGGTCCATCCGAGCTCTCGGGACCGGAAGTCGCGCGTTACGCAATCCCCTGGCTCTGTTTGCACAGGACCGGAGGAGAAGATTTTGCGCGCAACGCCAACACATCGCAGATTTCCCGTCTTATACTCGCGCCACGATTCTTCTCGATTCTCTCTGCGGTTCCCCTTTTCCTCGTGACCATCGTAAAAGCGTTTACTGCCCGCCGTGAATTTTTGGCTGCGCGGATTTCACGTGGCGACGCCTTAATGGGACGTCATTAGCTTTATGATATCGCGTTATTTATATCGCGACCCAGCGGTCGCGATTTTATGGAGAACCAAGCGTAATAATGCTGTCACCTGAAATTCGTGCACGGGTGTACGAGGCCGTTCGTAAATTTGTTTTTGGTCCATGTGGTTTAGGTGATTGTAAATCGACCATCGATTGCTGACCGTGACTGTTCAGTAACACCTTACGGTGCTAATTCGTCGCTATTGTAGTAACTCGCGTCGTTCTTTCTGGTACAGTTCGTCGAGAGTATCGGAGGAAGATGAAGCTTGTATTTGGATCGGTACTGTGGATGTTACTGCGCGGAGAATAGAATTCACCGAATCCTATTTAAGGAGTGAAAACGATAAGAAACAGGAAATTATCTTTCAAAGTTTGACGTAACTTTTTGTATTCCTGGAGATACATCGTGGATATATGGTACAATAAGTACGATATAATTGTACGTAAATGCTGAAAGTTTTTACATAACGTGAGAAGAGCAACATACGCTGTTGTGACGTTAGAGCAATACCTATCGCGATTTGATATCGACGTTTACCGGAATATTATAGAGCATTATCGTAATAAGACTGCAGTATTACAGAGTAGGACTGTGTTATTAGTTAACCCTTTCGCAACGGCAACTTTGACGGATAGCTATTGTAGTACGCGACCATGCATTCGACGTACGAACAATAGAACTACGATAACACATGGAACAGAACTAAATCTAACGAGTGTCGATAACATAGCGATCGAATACATATATAACGGACGATAACTACAGCCGATGCTATTATTCCGGATCCATTCGATCGCTTCGCGTCAAAGACGATTAAAACAGTCAAAGTTCTTTTCGTTCTCAGCTACTCAGCGATTCAAAACGTTACAAGAAGACGCGTTAACCTTTCCGTAATCATTACATGTACACGCATTATAAATCATTGTTTATGCTTCGCAATCTGAACTATCTAAAACCGCGTTACTTGTGACTTTTATGGAATTGCACAATTCCGCGAACGATACATAGTTTAGATACCGATGCGGATTGACTAAAAATTCATAAGAGAAAATAGATTCGCATCGAGATTAAATCTCAATTAGATGCGTTGTACTTTACGAGACCAGTTATACGAGGATTTAATGAATGTACTCTGCGCTATGATTATCCAGTCATCGGCACTTGATCATAGCGCTTCGTGTTTTCAATGAAGTTTAGCAAACACGTGCGCTTAACAGACTACGGTATCAATCTTATTAGCTAAACGTTATTAGAAAATGCCAGATATTGATATTATAAATAAGAAATCGACGCGGTTAAATCGATAACGCCAAAGCCACTAATATCCCGAAGAAAGTATGGCGATTAAAATTTTTACCTAATGGGATACCATTATAAATTATTATTAAAAAATCGTACAACGAGATCGTGTCAACGGTATCTGCTATCAAAATCACTTTCACTCTTTCCCCCGATGCTTCGCATATTCCACTTTGATTCCACGCTAAATCTATATCGCTGTTATACGCGCTTACAGAGGAACCAAGTAAAACAGTTGAGGTATAAAGCGTGAAGAAGAACGCGTTTACGAGGTTGGGTTCAGGCACTCCCTTAAATAAGTTATTTCACCTTCTCTAATTCGGCTCCTATGATGCCTTTAGATCCTTCAGTCCATTCTACGCATTTTACGATTACGACATGGTTTTAACGGACGAATCGTTAAAATTCTCTGAAAAGGTCCACCAAAGGTAGTGAAATACTCTTTCGTTTTCCTGACACCGAGTCAGCAGAGTTGTTCGTCTTTGACATAGATCGAACGTGTTACGAGACCTCGGTCTCCTTTATTTTTCTTATGTACGGGCGTGTAATATATTTAAACAGCGATCGTCGTTATATACGAGTCATCCCCGTTATTTGTTTTATTTCTACGACGAGTCCGAAAGACGCGGAATAAGCAGGAGAAAGAAAAAGAAGACAAATTATAAGCTTCGATCGACGTTTCTACGCGTGATTCATTTTAGATCCCAATTTGTTTGGGCCGCTTCGATCTCGGTGAAGCCGGTCGATCCAGGTTCCACTGTATTAAAGGAATCGTTGTATACAGCGAACGTGAGCCGTTACGAGCCGATGATTCCAGAGATACGAGCTTTACGACGACGCTGATCATTGTTCCATCACGAAATTAAGTCGGAATGCGTTGTCAGCTGACGCGACAGGCGGATATGACAGCGCCTTTATTCAGGCACGTGTGAGGTAAACCGAGCAGAGCGGTGATTTAATCGGCGAAACAAAAGCGACGGAACTCGGTAGTTTCCATCGTGTATTTTCGTCGTTCGATCATCGCAATATGTCGCCGGTAAGTCGATAACATATATTTATTATTCAGATAAAGTATTTTAATACGCTGTACGTTATTGAAACGCGCAACGTGAAACTTGTTGTAAAAAAGCTTTGTTACCAGTTAGGGTACCTTTTTCGAATTCAATAGATATATTACAGCGAACACACCGACATAGGTAGTTCGACCATGATTATGTTTTCTAGTTGAAAAGGATCTATCTCGCATGCGACAAAGTTATTCAGCGAGAATACAGATTATACGGCGCTATTCTAATGCAAATTCTATAAGCTCGTAGTTAACACTGCTGGAAGCTTCCAGGTGTGAACTGCGTCCTTTCTCGAACAGTGTTTTGACGTTCGGGATCCCGTCTAGCTTTGTTACAGATTTAAAACTACGTTCTTAAATTTGATAAATACAACTTCAATTTTCTTTCTTTCGTTACGACGTCTATAAGAGGCGAAACGATTAATCGATCAATAACGTTTAGAAAGATTCGTATCGGCTATTAAAAAATGCTTTTAAGAAAAGAGAAAAAGAATAGAGGTAGGATCATAGAATTAACTTGAAACAATTTTAAAGGTTAATAATTTAAAGCGAATAATTTGAGAATAATTGTAATAAAACCAGACTACGACACGCAAATTGCTACGTACCGACTTGATCTTTCTAAACTTAAAGTCAACGACTAAATAACGATATACGATATATAATCGCTTCGATATAAACTTCTTCGCCAAATTTGGCAATTAAACGGAAACTTGTTCGAAGAAGTTTACGCCATTCTATCTTATACCATTTTTTAACAAAAAGAAAAGAGAAGCAATCTCAGCCATTAAACTTACAAAACTTTGAAACTGTACAGCGTTCACGGCCCTCCCCCTCCCCACACACACACATACATCCTACATTATCGTTTACAAAAGACGCTCAGGATTCGAACCTAAAAAGCTGCTCCCGTAGAAAGCGGAGAAAAAAGAAGGAAAAAAAGAGTATCCAGCCTGTGTAGCTGTTGGAGTATCGCGTATCGCACGAATCCTACCCTTGTTTCCCTATTATGTCCGTCTTTTCACACAATTTCGATGTTACTCCCCGCCCCCTTGACCCGTTCCTCTTTCCCGCACGCTACCGCATTTCTCCCAGCGGGTAACATTCCACCGGCGATTCCTTTCTCCGCGTTTCTATTAGCGGTTTGTATTTCGAGCAGATGTTTCGCCGACACAATGGCCGCTACACGGGTTAGCCAGTTTCAGCCTCGTAACGGCATTGTTGCGTCCTGATATAAAAGATCGGGTCCACGACCCTCCAGCCTTCTCGACACCCCGAAGAAAACGTGTTTATACACGGCGTTACGAACGAATCACCTGCGGCACGCCGAATCGATCCCCGTTGGAGGTGAAAGGACCTCGAACAGAGAGCTTAATCCGACCGGGTGATCGGAGCTGATTTCCGAATCTTTAATTGGCAGAGAATGGACGAAGCTGCATGGCTTTGTTATTCCATTCGATCGTATTCGTTGAAATACTAACACGAAAATTTAGAGAAAATGTGCGTTGTTTCCCGGCAATTTGTACGGCAGTGTGTCCGCTTTAAGAATAGGATTATTGGAATCGTTCAAACGGTCGATTCGCGATAGAATATTTTTTAATTACGCGTTTTTTGTTACGCGTTTAACAAATTAATATTTCGCGTAAGCGAACTCGACAAAATGTTCGAAAGCCTCTAACACGACGCAATGATATCGAAACAAAGTAGTAACAATTTTTCTAATGCTTCCTTTCAACTTCATTGTGCTTAATTTTATCAAGAAACTTAATACGCTTCTTCTTCCTTTCCCGCCCAATAAACTATCTCAAGGAACATCTCATCGGGAAAAAATCGTTGCGAATCGGCGACAGCGTCGGAGGCCAAGAGAATTCGCGAGCAACCCACCCGGAAATACGATCGTCGCCGATGGTATCGGCGCATATCCGGTGGCGATCGCGCGACTGCAACTTCCAGCGATGTGGCGGCGCAGATGCGAAACAAACGCGGAGAAAAAGAGAAAGATAGGAAGAAGAAACGAAGGGTGAAAGAGAGTTTGACCGCACCGTTAGTCATTGGCTGCTAACACGGCAAAACCAACTCCTTTCCAGCGTGGGTCGTACGAGTATTTAATAGGAAGCAACGAGCAACAGGTCCAACCGAGAGTCGCTTGGGTTACGCCCATTCGAACGCGTTCTCGGTCTTGGAACCGCTATTTTCTCTTTATCGGCGTGGCTTTTCTCCCTTCTACGAGCAGACCAGCGACTAAACGGAAGCCAACGTTTCGATTTGCCGTCACAAGTTGGCACAAGAGGCTTATCGACTTGCATCGTCCAGCAACTAAGACGCTTCTTTTCGGTTCGTTGCCACAGGAAAGAGAGACCTTCGGAGCGTAGAAAAATATCACTTTGTTCGTTAAAATAGTCGTTTTCATACATAATCGTGTCTGGCGAACGAGAGGATAAAGAATATATATAGTCTGCCTGTTTCTAACTTGCTGATTCTACCGACGATAAAATCTACGTAGATTCAAAAAGATTACGCGTATGAATTGGTGTTTACGTATATAGGAATTTCATCAACTATTTTAAGGAATAAAGCGATTTGTTCTACGTCTACTTTTATGCTGTATTTTTTATTTTTTTTATTTTTATTTTTATTTCTTTTTTTTGTTGTAAAAGGATACAAGACTTTCTTAGTTACCTGATAATTCGATTCATTTCGCTCGGAGATACTATATGCGATACATTATAATGCATTAAAATATTATATATCGAATGGTGAGAATATATTCTACGAGTATATAAGAATTTATACGAAAGAATGTGGTACAAGCGCGATTTGTTACAATACGTTATATAATGGGTTATAAATTAAACGCTTTAATCGTAATATCGTAAAGACAACGATAATAAATAAAGTAGCGAATCCATCATTTCTCGAACGTATAATCCGTCTTACAATTAGTTAGAAATACAGATCATATATCCATGAACAGTCTTGTATAATTAGAAGTATCGTATACTATAATCTTATTTATTCTTCAGAAGCAAGATACGCAGGTGCCATTGAAAATTAATGCCACTTATAACCAGGACAATGGACCGGCGGTCCCTACAATTTATTTAAGTGCTATTTCCTAAGGAAAACACTCGGCTCACGGGTAACCTAGGCCTGGGAGTCGTAGGATTCTGTTATCTGTCAGCAGTTGTAAATGGGCTTCCACGAAATTAAAGGCTGTCCACGTCAGACTTCTTCGTATTTAACCAAATTGCTCCAAGACTGAACTACTTTAACTTTCGAAAATTTTGATCTACAGACCACGGCGAGCGTTCGTTTCTAATTGCGTACGTACTATAATTATAACTACATTTGCCTTCGATAATTTAACTTCACTGCGGAATTATCATTAAATTGCTGTCCAAATTAATAGGTTAGATTTATAGCTACGTATTATTAAAATGTATACTACAACGGTTACGCAAACGTTTCGACAAAATTGTTTTCTTCGATGAAAAAAGAAGAGGACAAGCAATCGGAAGTTGAAGGTGTTTTATCTTTATCATCGATCTCCATCAATAGAAAACAATCTTGCACGTTTATATAAGATCACGTTAATATTAATATTCGTTAGTAATAGAATTAAGAAGATACACATAACCACTGTCAAGGATTTAAACGCTATCCAATCCCAATCCCAATCCCAATCACATTCCCAACCGCATTAGGATATTTTAATGGAATCAAGGACGGTTAATGACAAACAGCCAAGTTGCGACAACGAGATAAAAATATTCAATTTCACCTATCCATCCATCTATCTATCTATTTCACTGTATAATTATATCGCGAAACGTGTGAATTCGCGTAAAAATGTGCATGTTTCTATCCACAAATTCACCCCTCTGTCACCAACGTGGGAGTACGTTGTACGTTGGTTTTCCTAGCTTCCGGCGAGTAGAAACAGGGGGGGGCATAATAATTGGTGCAGAGAGAGGCCGAAGAGCGCGGTAGGTGCCCTCTCGCGAGACGAAACCAATTTTCCACGAGGCGCGATCACGTCGCTCGTTGTTTTTATCGTTACCTTGCTCTCTTCTTCTCGCTTGGGAACGCGGAGAACGAGCATCCACGCGAGGTCCACCGGACGATGGAAGATGACTCGGGCAAGAAGGGAGAAGAAGGGAAGAAATTTTAAGGAGCGAACGAAACGGAGTCCCGGTGATGGGCTCTCCGGGGATCTCTTTAAAGTGCCGCGGCCTTTCGATAATTAGAGGGCAGCCATTGTTACACCCGGCTTCGAGGAGTGCTGGCGACCAAAGTGAGAAAGGAACGAAAAGAGGGTGGGGACGATGGAAGAGGACCAGTCTCGCAGACGGCGAAACGAGCGCGCTGCTTCTCTCTTTTTCTCATTTTCGCTCTTTCCTACTTTCTTACTCCTTTTCTCTCGTCCCTTCTCTGTCTGTCTTTTTTCCTTGGTCAATGCGTTCGCGGAGCCTCCGCTTCGAGAAAAAAAAATCGCCCCTGCCCACGGAAATACGTGATTTTTAAGGGCCGCCACGCGATACCACGCCGTCCCGAGTAAAAGAAAGATCGTGAGAACCGCAGGAAACTGGGAACGCCGCCACGCGTAAATCGACTGCCTCGATTGTAATTTTTCGGTAATGGAAGGTGAAGTATGGGCAAACAGATTTTCGTCCTACGTTTGGTTTCTTTTTTACCAAGCGCATTTCACATCGGCGTTCACTTCGTTTTAACCGTTGCGTATTTTCAATTCCTCCGGTACCGTAAGCGTCGTTGGTTATTTAGTTCGAGCTTAGCTGTCCCATTTTTCAAGCGATTCTCAACGTTTTATCAACGTTCGATTCGATTAATTCCGGATATACGATTCGAACAAAATCACGGTAGAAGCTGGAATACGTATGAGAAAACCAAGTACTCGATGACTCGCGAATATTACCTACATCCGCAACCTAACCGACCTAACCTAACGTATCAAACAAGTGGAAAAACATAGCCTCCCCCGGCTATGCCTGCTCCGTAACAGGCTCTCTCGTCCCATTTACGACTTCTCCGACTCGAAAACCCGGTACAGAGGCCTTATTCCTTCGGTCGAAGCTCGAACAATCGCGAAACCACTCGTTCAGCTAGCAATTACGTTTAATCTCTACGCCGACTGAATTATCGAACTCCGCTGGAGAACGCAAGAACCGTCTTTACTGAATCTCCGCGGTCGTAATTAAATTATCGGGCGGCGTTCGCAGGAAAGCATCGATTAGCCATTAGAAACGGAACTTACCCGAGTAACAAGCGGCTGATCCCCTTCATCGTCGCTGAATCGAGCTACCTAAGGACTGCCGTTTCCCATGTTGCGTCTGAAAAACTGGCAACCGGTCGCGAAAGCGGATCTTTCCCTCGATCTCCCGCGCAGTGGCTTCCTTCTTCCAGATCCACGATCGGTCACACGAACGAGTAATTACGCGCGATCCGTGTTTTCATAAATCATCGAGCGCGACCCGATAAAACCGGCAACGCTTTCTCCGCGACGAAAGAATGCCGTCGATCGAGCCACGAGATTTTGCGACGCGCTCTGGATCCTTTGGATCCTTAAATGACGCGGTAGCGATGTTTAATGGCGGACGGAATCGGCATTTGATAATGACAACTTCTGTTTCTTTCAACTGGAACAACGGTGGAAGAGTTTGGTATGCGCGCGAAGGAATTTGGACGAGCCTTCTCCTTGCAACTTACGACTCTTTTTACGGTTGGTGTAATTGTTTAGAATTTTGTTCGGAAGAAACGATTCGCGTTATCCTTGCGAACAACATGTAGGTTTTTGCTCTCTAGTCGAATTTCTGGCGAATTTGTGTCGAAGATCGCCCGATCGAGTTTCGGGAATGCTGCGATTAATCGATCTTCAGCTCATTCGGCAGCAACGAGCCTTCGGGTGTCTTGCGGCAGATTTGCGTTGACGACCGATTTGGGTCAAAGGCTCTTTTCTTCTCGTCGTCCTTGATGTTAATTCGAGCCAACTATTTGGTATTATCGACGATTGATAAATCTCGAAAAATGTCGAAAAATTGACAACGCTTTAAATTTTGGTTTCCGTAAATGTCTTTGTATCGATATTCGTGTACTCTAGGCGTCTTAAAAATTTTATCGGGGTGGTCGCTAGGCATAGTCTTTCTTTTTTTAAGTTGGTCGGTATTATCACCGTTTCAATTCTCGTTTCAATTCTCGTTGCAAAAATGTTTCTAAAATAATTACCAAATATCTTTTTTCTTGCGATCGTTCTACCACCAGTACGTATGCTATTAAACCTGGCACCGCACTCTCTTAAAATGGATACGAAGAAGTCGATGATTGCCTTTCAAACGAGTTATCGTTAAAACTCGTCCTTAAAAAGTTTCTCCCCTTTGAATTCTTCTTAAAATCGCGCGAAGAAGCTACCGAGTGCGTGATCGATGTTCGAGGGATCTAAGTAAGCTCTTCTTCTTTCGTACTCCTTAAAAGCGTACCGCGGCAGTCGTTCACCGCACGATAGACATTTCAGGGATCTAACATTAAAGTACATGAGTTTCTTGCTTTTAATTGCTTCGCTTCGAGGAAGAAGTTGTCGAGCGCGATCTAATCGACTTTGAAAGACGTTTGAATCTCTTTGCTTTAACTGCATTCGGGATCGCTTCTCAGAAACTAGCGATTGACTTTGAAGTCGCAGAAACTATTAGGTCGCGATTTATAATGTCCACGCTGATCTTTTCGAATATCTCCTTAATAGTAAATTCGCTCTTTTCCTTTCCCAGTTGTCTCTAAAGCGTCAAAAGTGACCAAAGGTAGACAACTTTTACAAACAAATTCCGCCCTTTTCTTAGATCTTACCTCCGAACGTTGTTCGACGTCGCGCCGTTTAACTTGCAAAATTCACCCCAAATTCGAAGCAAAAATTCGTAATGTATTTCAATTTGCAATTTATCTCGAGAACCGCACACAGGCTCGAGTTCAAAATCTAAACTTGCTGCAACCGTGCCAAGAGCACACGATCGACACTGCAACAACTCGCTTATTAAAAAATTCCTTATTTTTGTCGAGCCAATCACGTTTGAAATTAACGTTGGAACCGCGAGAACAAACCTCTAGACACGCGATGCTCGCGTTCGAAAGCGAAAATCACTAAAGACCAGAGAGCGAATGTATTCGCGTTTAATTAACGTTCGGTTCGATCTAGAAGCGTGAGTCACGAGATAAATCGTGCTGACTTTTCAAGTAACCGGTGGTTACGAGCCGACAGCCGGCCGATTACTACAATTTACCAAAGTTCTTGCACTCCTCTTTTGCCCCTGTTTCCAAGCAAGGGTTAAGAGTGGAACGAATAAATAGCCGTCTCGTTCTGTAGCGGTAACAGACGTTACACTTTAAGACATTGAAGCATCATGACGACTTGGCTCTTCCATCCTCTTAGCCGAGATATCATTATCTAGAATCAAACCACTTCATCCCGGAATAGCTTCATCATCTCGCCACCTTTTTCGCGAGAAATTGTTAAAGACTGACGTTGAATCTGTCGATTTGCGTATTAAAGTGTAACGATAGCTCGTGAAATTGGCTTTTTACACTCGTTGTAGATTATGATTTTAACCTAACTGCGATCGTTCTGGCATCCTATAGGCTGTTAAATCCCAGACTGGTTTGCTTTCATTCAGCGTCTGTTTCCACGATATCTCGATTCTCTTTTTACCGGCTTTGCTTAATCAGATCGATATTTCTATGATTCGCTTTTGTTTATTTCAGTGTTTTACTCACGATGCGAATCACTTTGATTTTCCTGTTATTTGCGAGAGTCTTTACCTTTAGCTGTAATACGTGTTGAGAATTTGACGAAGACCGCCGCTTCCGAAGGGAAACGTTTAAACGTTATTTTTTTTTCCAAAGATAAAAGCGTTTTAAAAGCTCTACAGGATTCCAACGTTCGGCTATATTACGTACAGTCTTCGGTCGTTAATACTGGATCGTTTGAATTATTCAGTCGAGTCGAGATTATTTCGAGAAAATTTCACAACGAAACTGCTCGCTTTAAAAATAAAACCGATCGATGGTCTCCGAAATTCAACTTTCTCACTCGCGTTTATCGGTTTTCGATCGCGAATCGTCCGACGAAAATGACTAATTCGCAAAGAAATTTTTCAACGTCGTTTCTCGCATGATCTCCAAGATTCTCAGATTTCTTACGATTATCAGCTTTCTATCGCGAATCGTTTTGATCGTTCGTTCAGCTCGGATTTCGTTCAAAAAGGTTCAAAAAGTCATCGTTCCCTTCGAAAGACCTTGCTACGACTCCGGAACAATTTCTTCGATCCCAATCACCACCACTGTTTTCCTCCGTATCGATTCTCCAACACTTTGACGCACCGAATCTCACTCACTCTCCGATATTCGTCTGAAAAACAGACCATCCACACCACCACTAACGATCGATTATCTTCGCTCGTCGATTATACGAACAATCACCGTCAACCGCTCCATAATCCCCACAAGGTTCCTCCGACTTTCTCAAAGACCCCGTTAAACAGTCCCCGATCCGTCATCGTGCGCTTCGATCGCTCGCACACTCTTGAAACGATGGTCTTGGACCATCTCGTTGATCCACCGACTCGCAACGCGTTCACGAAGAAGACGCGTTTATTGGAAGGGATTCCGCGATGAGAAATTAAGGGCGAGCGGAACTCGCGTCTGGGATCAGACCTTGGTTCGTTTCGAGTCGGATGATAATTGGCCCGGTACGGTAGCCACCGTTTCTTTGATAACAGGTTCTCCGGTTTCGGTGTTCTCCGTGTTCCGGGCCGCGTATCGCGCATGCGTTCGTCCTTTCGCGTCTACTCCACGGCGAGGAGGTCGTAAAGATAATGCCCACATGCCAGCCGGCAAACAGACCAGAACGGAAAATTTAGTCATCTCTCTCTCTCTCTCTCTCTCTCCCCTCCTCTCTCTATACACCCCCGCTCAAAAGTCTTGGGGGACAATTTATTAATAAATTATTATATTTGCTTCGAAATTCAACTCTTCTGACCTGGTTTTTATCCCGTTTCATCTTTTAACAAATCGATAACGCTAGACTAGACACGAGAGTAGAAGAAATGTAAAAGTCGCGCAGAAATTTAAAAGATTGGATACCGATTCGGAGTAGCGATAAATACCATTTAACGTCCTCCAACTACCGTCGACGCATCATACACACGGCGTATGTATTTCGAAAGCGTCGCAATTGAAAATAATTGACTGCTGTGTTAGAAGAAGATGGAAACCGGCAAAGGGCGATCCAGAGGACCAAAAACGGAAAAGTGCCAAAATAATATTTGACCGTTGTTTCCTAAGAATCGTTCGATCGTTATATGCGCGAAAAAATGAGATTATATCGTCCAACGGAAAAGCAGCCCTTCGCGAAAGTATTCGTTGCATTCGTAGAAACCTTAATGTCACGTATTTCGTACGAGACAGGTTGCCCTAGGACTTTTGAGCAGGAGTGTACATCTGTATATTGGGAACGAGCGATCGTTCGCAACGATTAATTCCTTTCGTTAATTTCGGTCGGGTTGCCGCGTTTGATCGGCCCGCAACATCATGTGGGCCCTGAAACCACCCCGTTGCAGCTCTCAACAAACCACCATCATCGTGATTTTACCTTTTGAAACGGTCTCGTCGGTTTCTTGATTTCGTTGAAACGCGATTAGCTCGGTTCACGTGATCCCGTTTGTTTGCGCGTGTGCGATCGTTTATCGCGCAGATTCGCGTTCAACGCGGCACGATTCAATTTCGTCGGGCAATTACCGCGACCACGAGCGAGTCTACCGCTATGATTTTTGCCAGCGAACCCATCGGGCTGGTTTTCTCTTTTTCCTTCCACGGATTACTTGGTTCGTTTCGTGCGGCTCGTTGGCCGGATTTTTCTTCCGGATCGGCAATTTGGTTTTTATCGAACCTTTTTTTTGTCAATCAGTTCGTCGAAGTTCGAGAGAGGTGTTTTCGAAGCGTGATTAAGCGTGCAGGAATTTCAGAGAGTAAGGAAAGTTTTCCTCGAGATCGAAGAATGAAAACGAGTTATACGCCTAATACTATACGCTTAATATTATCGAGTCACCTTAAACTTTAAATATTTTCCCAACACGTTTCGCCGATAACAAGCGAAACTTGTAAGAGTAAAAAGCTGGCGAAAAAGCATAACGCGCCAGAGATGTTACTCGACACGGTGGGGTTAACAACACATTATAGAAGAATCTCAAGCATTCGTGGGGTTTGTGCTCTAACTCATAAAATTGATCGTGAAAATTCTCGTGTCGTCGAGTTATCATTTAAGAACCACTAACTATTTAACGATTATAGCTAAACGATCGTCAGCTAAGATTACAAATTATACGTGCATGTTTCATCTAAATCGTGTAGTGCGTTTCGTTCTATCTGGAAAATACGGTGAATTCAGAACAGCAAGATGATAAAAGAGTTCAGGACACTCTGTATATGGGTTCACAGTCGTAAAAAGGTTAAAACGTTTCTTTCCAACTTATCTAAAGAGCGATATATTTGAAATATCGAAAACGCGTTACAAAAATACCTAACTTCTTAGTACATGCAGTTATCAAATTTCTAATTCGTAATATCTTTCGCTTGTATATCCCTTCGTATTGTAGCTTTAACGAAAGAAAATGCGAAAGACGTATTTCCTAATAAATCTCCCGTCTTTCCAACGAAGAAACAAAATCCTTTAACGCGCTCGTACTCTTGTTATCGAATTTTTAAAAGCCAACGGATTAAACCAAGACTTTACATGGCTTTTTTTAAACGTCTATCGCGCTTATCGGATATCACAACGTTCGTGTTACGCTCGATTTGTAAATCGAATTTTCCAAAATTTAATTAATACACTGCGATTGAAGCGAGCATGCAAGTTAGTATATACGTAGCTAGCGGAGTGGAAAGCGCGTTTAGTCTCGTATAAATCAAATCGTTCCGTGGCACGGCAGTGTAATTAGCGGCTCATTAACGATGTTAATTTATTAGCCTACTTGTCGCAAAGTGATTCGAAACCAGTTAGATCGCTTCATAATTATTCGAATGGAACGGTTTTCGTTTTTCTAATTTGGACGCCGATTCCTTCGCGACAATTTAGTTATGCGAAACAATTCACGGAGAGGCCCCGATCGATTTCTCAACCAGTTTTCTATCGGCGTTTCGACCGATCGAAAATTAAATTGTTTACGCAAAGTTGGCCTGTTCGTCAAACAGATTTGGTCGCTTGGTAACAAAAGCGATCAACCGTCTCGATTGTTGCGTACGTCGAATTTTTATATCGCGATCTCTGCCTTGTTTCAACAAGCTGAAAGATTTTGTTCGTTTGAAGGAAAAAGCGTATCACGCGCTTGAGACGAAGAATCGCGAACGTCAATCTGTCCCTTGGATACAGAATTATTTGAGCATACTGCAACGTTAGAACCGAGGCTGTAAAATCAAATTTAAGAATTCCATTAAAGAGCCATATAACATGGACCCCGGGGAATTAACGAATACCGTGTAACCCTGTCGGAGAAGTTTCCATTAAACAAACTACCAAGATCTCGGTGAAGGAATAAAAAGAACGTTGTATATTTTACCAAGGCGAGTTCTACGGATGGTCAGCGTTGAACCGCCGTAAAACATTCCGCTAAAGTGTGTTCGCATTCGCCTCCTAGACGCGGATCGTCCTCCGCTAAGATCCTGGTGAAGAAAAGCTGGCGAAGAAATGTCGTGCGTCTAATCGTGAACGTAAACACAGAACTTGCGTTCAGGCTCTCGCATGGTCCCACGAAATGTGTTTTAACGACTGCCGCACACGGTGCATGAGCCATAAATGTTGCGCCGACCCGGGGATTCGTGTAATAGCCACTAAAAGCAGCCCTCGTCCCTTTATGGACCGTAAAAGCTCGGATATTTGGAACGAGGAAACCGACGCTTCAAATTTAAGCAGAAGCGAGCCGCGATCGTCCTCGCTGGGCCGACGACTCGTCTTTTCGGAGTCGTCACACCGCGAAAAACAAAGTTTCCTACGCCGTTCGTCGAACGACCAATTTCTTACCGATTTCCGCTTTCTTGTCGTAGTTCGAGAAGAAAGTATTTTTTACATCGTTAGGTAACAACAACGTAGATCTCGACTGACATTGATTTAGCGTTAGTTTCTCGTTTTCGCCAAAAATCACGAATTTATCTTTGGTAGAATCGGCGCACGATTCGGTATCACCCTGTAGAACGATGTAACTCTTTTGTACAGGATCGATGTACGCGAGGCATACGAGGGCACGGGAAATATATCGGCCTGTCGGCTCTTTCAGAGAAGTTTCGCGTAGGCGCACAGGTCCGTTCGAGGCACAGATCGTTTAAAAGGGGATCCACGACTTATTAGGCACCGACATAGCTTCGATTCGCGGCCTCTATTAATATATGCTAGCCGATTTACTTTTCCGCCCGTTTACACCCTACTTGCGTCGCTCGTTTTTCGCGCTCCACTCGATTTCCGCTCGCCTAACTAATCGAATCGCGTATTATACCAACACGCGATTCGCATCGCCACGTTCTGCTTTCATATCGAAACCATGGATAATTGCGCCACTCGTTGCAACAATATTTCTAATCGTAAAGAATGATTTACGCCAAGGTAAGATTTCTTTTTAATTGTTCGCTTCAATTACGAGATATTGTACATTTTTCGAATGTTTCGTCTGTTTAAGAAAAGCGAACGGACGAAACACGAGTAATTGGAAAAATACGCTAACGTGCTTTTAAACCGTGTTTCTATATTCCGATAGACCTTTTTTTATCGTAGCACACAAGCAGCCTAAAAATAAAAGTCTGAAGATAAAACCATTAAATCCGTGTAACATTCTGCGAAACTTTCATTTAACCTACAGATTCTTCCTTTCAATGTTATCGTTTATTAATAAATTTTATCATCTACCGATAAATTGTAAATGGCCTCATCTTGTTTATCTTGTTAGCGTCGAAACCGCGTTAAATAAGATTTCCTCGATAAATATCAAAATCGAAAGCGTAAAATATTTCAATGTGCGTAGATAAGGTGTTAAATTTATCGAAAAGACAATTTTTTCAGCAGGAATCCTTAAACCAAAGAATTCGGTACTTAACGAGACCGATCTCATCGACGTGCTTTCACGCATCGGCTATCGGAATCTATGAATATTAATCGATAAAGATGCCGAACGAAAATAATCGATACGGTATTCCCGTTTGAAATCGGATACAAACTTGTTTTATACATTCTAGGGAAAATTGGCTTTCAAGTGCATAGAAAATGGCTTCTGTATTACCAAACCTCTTATCATAAAACATAGAAATTTGCCTCGAACGAAAAATTCTTCCGTTTCTTTTATGACGAATTATGTTCGTAACTACAGACTACATCTCGATCATAATGGTTAACGATTCATGTATATTACGGAATATATGATTCTGTAACTACCGGCACAACCACGATCAGGCTGATTCTACGTGAAAAAATAAACGAAGAACACAGAATGAAATTTGTCTATATTATTTTCATTCTCGAGAAAAATGATATTCGATATTTGACTGATGAACATTGACAGACTTTCAGCCGCGAATACGCACTCTAACGCAGATATACACCCTTTGTTTTGCTCTTTCCTGTCTTTTTCTCTCCTTCTACTTTGTCGTTTTTTCACCTTTATAAAGGCATCATTACCACGGCGAGATCAACCCTGCGTATAATTAGCTGATAAATTTCGCGTTAATTGCCGGCCATTATAACCGCGCGAGATTAATCGTCCAGGATCGCTTGATATTTAAATTGAAAGCAATCTCCCGCGGTTCGTGCAAACCCGCTTCAGCGGTGTCCACGCCACAGTCCTCTTTCCCTTTTCGTGATTTCTCTCTCCCCAACTCCTTGAACCGTTGTTCGACGAAACGAGAGGTTTTATAAATAACTGTGTTAATTAAGAATAATCGACGAACAAGCGTCCCATTATCGTTCATATAATTTTCCTGTAAAGCGACTTTTCGTCCTCCTCTCCTGCATTTTTCCCATTATCTTTGCATCTTAAAAAAACTGCGTTAAACTTAAATAACACGGACGTTAGATATCGAAGATCTGCTTCTGCGATGTTCAGAAAGGTCTATTATCACCTTTATAATTTCGTTTTCCTTTATAATATTTTTAGTAGCGTTTAAATTAGTAAAAAAATTTACTTCGAACGTAATTGCGGTAGAATTTAACGATTTTTTCGTCATCTTTTTTCTACGATCTCCTGTAATTCGTGATCTTTCGACGTGCCACTTTTGTCGCGTTCCATCGCTCGAAACTTCGATTATTCCAGCAACTTAAATAACAAACGTACGGTAACTCGATAACGAATAATAACGAAAGACGAAAATGAAGGAATGCCGTGCAGTTCTTTACAGACAATAGATTATAAATCAGCAAACAGTTGGTTACAGTCGATTAGATCGTGAATCACGTTCGCGTACATTGATAGGAACGTATCATTACATTTTGTAAAACGTTTATACAACTGTGACTCACGTTGAACGAATTTCGATCGTGATATCGATCTAATTACCCGCCGATTTCTATTTGAATCTTGAGAGCTACAGTTCACAACGTTGCTGATATTTCGCTGATATTTGCTGATATTTATAGATCGACAGCGTCGTTTTCTATCGGTGTTACACGCTTCAGTGTGGACAAGACATAAATTTTATCAATTTATTAACGATTCCTAGGGAAGAGAGAAACCGCGACAAGATATAAACGACCATAAAAGGCAATATACAATAACACAGTTCAAATTTTCCCATCTTCCTAAAGATAACAGCGAGGATAATAGTAAAGGTTAAATAGCAGCGAGATATCTGCGCACGACGAATAATAAGAACAGCAAAGTAATAAGACGATCGTTTAACGAAATCACGGATTTCCACTTTCCTAGAAACGCTGGCAAACGTAATAATAAACTTGAACGATAGTAAGATGTTATCGATTATTCAACGATGGCTAATAAACGTTCGTTCGTAAACGAATTCGCAATGACAGATGCGGACGTGCAGTCGTACAGCTGCATTAGTAACTGCTAATAGACCGTGAACCCGTGGCAGCTTTTATCGTACCGTAAATCAGCCGGCCGCGAATGCAGATATAATGTCTCCTTACGCAATACGATATCATATTTCATGTAATGGTACCTATCATGTACTATAATTGTAGGCTTATTTTACAGTCGACACACGCTACGAAAGATACGTTTGCAGTCGGCCTAACTCTCGAATAATTATTGCGGTCTAACTCCCGATAAAGAGATCAACGATACCTTATCCGGTGAGCTATCGATACACAAGCTGGTAAATAGTAATATAATTAACACGAGTCGCGTGATTATACATCCGTATGGACGATCGAGATCGTGGAAAGCGACTGCCGTGCCGCGGTCCGTGCCAAAGGAAACCGCTGTTCCTCCAATACGAAATCGAATCAAAAGTATCGTTAAAACTTCAGTTTGTCGTTCCTGATTTTTTATTCTATTCTTTTCTACCTTTTTTCGTTTTATTTCGTACGACAGTTTGATACTATCTTTATGTAGGGCGAGGCAATAGAAATTGCCGTCTCAATTTATGCGATAGAGGGAAACGAATCAAAAGAAAATCACCGGATTTCTATGGCGGGTAAGAGCGGACAGATGAAGAAACTTTAGAATACGAAAGTAAATTTCATATTCTTTTTGTCGTAATAGAAAAGTATATTCTTTACAGTGGAACTTGGTAAAATTACAATTGACTCGGTCAAATGCTTATTAAAAAAGGATTCGGTAAAAAGATTTCCAGCGATTGTCTAATTTGTAGATATCGATACCTTTATCTTGCTTCAAAGGTTATTAAAAAAAACTTAGTCAAAAACGAATAAAAAATCTATGTATATACACATATACTACCTATCGCTATATAATTGCTATATATTTAATATGAAAATTCTAGTTCTACGGATTCGTTAAATTTCATTCAACATTCTAACAGCATATTTTCACGACTCGATCAGTAATACCGAAAGACTCCTAAAATGCAAACAAAAGAAATATCGAATTCGATAATGTTCCAAAGGGCTAAAAATATGATCGATACGTATCCTTTATCATATCATACCTCTTTCAAGCCGATGGACAAAAACGAAGAAAGACTTTGCCAGAGAGGCTGCACGTGAAAGATCTTCGATAAAGTGTGTTATTTTCGTTGGCGCGGCAAGGGCACGATTCCAATTTTCTTTCCTTCCTCGTCCTCGTGCAGCGCGACACCCATTTCCTGTAGCACGCTGCTCTCCACGACGCCGACTCTGTTGCAATTCCGGATGATCTCTCGATTCGCCGGATTATCCTCGCATAAATTCCGCAGCGCGAGGATCGTCCATTGCATTATAACTGCGCGTGTAAAATTTAACACGGGCGTTAATTAGCGTGTCGGGATATCATCGAGGATTCACGCGAATCACAATAAGCGACAGGGTCACGAAGCTCAAAGGAAACGAGTCCGGATTACTTACGTGGATTTCTCGCGTCTATATTGCAGCAGTCCAGAAGCAGAGGCACGACGTCCATTTCACGAAGCTGAAAACGTTCAACATCGTTGAGAACACGCGTGTGTAAATCTGCTTATGGTATCGTGTATAAAACTGCCAGACTCTGCATAAAATTGTCAATCGTCGCTTGGTAAATATAAAGTACGCTATCAGAAACAATAGTTGATATTAATTGGCATAAATGACAAAGCAATGATTCGTTAGTTTAGAATTGAAATTTAAATTTGAATAGGAAATTAAAGAATTGAAATGTAAAATTTCCTTTTTCAATTCGAGTTTAATAAAGCCCCTGCGATGCCATAAAAGGATCAGCCGTGTTACTCAAAAGGTATTACATCGTCGCAGCATCGCGGACGTTAATTTATTTTTATAGCAACGGCGTGGACTCTGATTTATCGCATTCGCCATTCGCGCAGCCATAAAAATATTATTTTTGCACGGCCCGATACATTACAGACCATAGGCCGCGTTCATGGACTCTGGTTCGTGAAAAATGAGCCGCCATTGAAAATCGAATGGAACGTAATTGAATCGCATGTCGGAGCGACGATACATTTTATCGACGAGTACCTAAATCCATACACCTCGAACCATCGTATACGAATCATCATTGGAAATTGAGGCTGACGGACGAAGAAGGTGTTGGCGAGAATTTTTTCAAACGTAATACCCCCTACTTACTCGAGAAGCATCTTGCGATGGCCATCAGCAAACAGATACGTGTACACACACATACACAAATTTTTCATTACGAACCGCGCTCGTTTCGACGGAATAGCACGAAAGTCACCACCGGTTTGTATATTAACCTCATAACGCGGGAGAACGTCGTATTTTACGAGCAATCGTGACGAGGATACGCACGTTTTAAAATTACTTAAGAAGGATAGAAATACCGGAGTGCGCGTGTTTTCCGATCGAAATTTAAGAACACGATCGCCTTCGATTCACCTTTCCACCACCCAAACACCGAAAGAAACGGATACAGAAATAGTAAAGGCGAAGAAGAAGCGAGGAACGAAGAGAGAAGAAAGAAAGAAATCGAGGTCTGTCTCGATTCGCACTCCTGCCTGGTATCGATCGCATGCGTATCGATAAAACGATTCGAACGCGGCAAAACAGCGGCCATGGCTTCGATCTTGCTAATATATTAACGCGGTATCCGATGTTGGCTAAATTGCCACGTCTTCGACTCGGACAGGATACTTAATTTTCCTTTGTTCGGTGAACAGTGCGCGCCACGCGGGATCCGTTCTCGTTTCTTTTGTAGCCCGTCTCTTGCGCGCCAGAGATGAAATCAATAAGAAGCAATAACGATCACTCGCGAATGCCCGTGCACGCATAAAGGGGCTAAATAAAAACCGAGCAACCAGAGAGTCGTTTCGAGCGCAAGGTTTGTAATATTCATCTACGCTCTACCCTGCACTTCGCTGTCTTTTGTTTTTCCTTGTTTTTCGTTTCGCGTGTCAGAAGATGATCTACGATGCAAAAGGTCTTTGTACGCGGGTGCACTTGATAAATGATCGATCGGGGTTGAAGGTTAGAGCACGCAAGAAATCATTGTAAAAATTAATAGATCGATGACTGATTGAAAACGATTCTGCCGCTTTTCGTACGATACAACGGGCGATTTTCGTACTTTATTCTTTGTAGTACGTGACGCAGTTGCGATTGCTACCGTATAGGGTTCTAAGGCGCTACTTTCCAGGCAAACATTCGAAGGTAAACCTACTGTTTCTATTATCAACTGATGGTACCTTAATATTGCCAATGACAAAATATATTCAGTTTAAATTTGAATATACAGAGATTAAAATTTTGATTCGCACGAATAGATTTTGTTTAAAATATATTTTAGAAAGGACAAACGAGTAGAAAGTAAAAATTAATATGCACTTACAAGATCTTGATATTCCTTATTTCTGTATGACATATTTCCAATAACTCTTATTAAACCAGCTTTAAAACCAAATGTAGGATGACCTTCTAAATCGCTTTTCGTTGTTGATCCTTGTATCGTTGAAGCTACGTCGCTCAACCTTTGTAGCGGCGTGAAATAATTATCTGATAGTTTTCCAATAGTTTGAATGGACTTTAGTAGATCTGTAAAAAACGTACGATTCAATATTTTTATGCAATAAAAGAATTACGCTATAAACAAATACGCTTACAACTACAATTAATAAGCAAGCTCTTCTGATCATTTAGAAAACTGTATTCTTCGCAAGATATTGAAGTCAAGGCTCCGAGAATATCAAGAAGAATGACAATTTCCGTAGGTTCTATTTCATCTAAATATGTATCTACTGTCTTCAAAATCAAATCGCTTTTTCTACAAAATCTTTTAATTAAAAATTCGATCGCATCCTTTGTAAATTTGTATTCGTTTCCAAATTTGTGTATTGAATTTGAGAGTTCGTGATAAATTATTTCTAATAAACATAATTTATTTTCGATAGTCATATCACAGTATACGCTTTGCAGTATGTCCTTTTCAGATAGTAAAAGCATCAGGGCTTCCTTTGCGCTTTCAAGACCTTCTTTAGTCGGTTTCAATAATTGTGAACATAAACGTTTTTTCTCTCCTTCCAAGAAAGTTTTTCCTTCAAATTCCTTTAAAGCATTATGTACAAATGCACACGAAGCTCTAACAATTGGAACGTGTTCAGAATGTGTCATAGCTCTATAAGAAAATAAATATCTATAGTACTCGAATACTTATCCTGATTAAAACGAGATAATTCAACAGAATAAATTAAGAATATAGATTTATATTAATAGTACTTACATTATTATATCCTTTAAATGGGTATTGTATAAAAATTGTAGTATATTATATTCATCTGGAAAGCTACTGTCTTTACATGCAAATGTAAACAGATTACATAGGAACTGGATACTTAATCTTAAAATTTCCAACTTTTCATCCGACAGATCGCTATCTAATTTACAGTGAAATGTTGTAATAACGTTCGATGTCCATCCTACAACACCCTCGTAAGGAAAGTGAGAATCGAATGGATAAGAACTAGAACTCTCTGTCTCTTCTAAATTGTCGTTACTTGCTAGAACTCGATATAAATTGTGACTGTATGTTCCTCGCTCGATTGTAGTTGAAATATATCGTTGGTGTGCATAACTATTAAAGCAAGAGTTTCCTAGGCATTTTAAGCAACCAATCTTTATATGGTTTGGGACGACAGAGTCTTCGGTTGTAAGAATTTGTGCTACTTTTGCCAAGACTGGAAAGGCAATTAATTCCCTGAAATTTAACGATCTGTCATATTCACTGGCCAATAACGTTTTGTTACGTATCGAACTATTTTTTAAATCATACTTCGATTCAAAAGATCTAAATATTTTTGGATTGAGAAGATTCAATAACTCGTCCCAACTTTCTTCAGCCAAAGCAGAATTAAATTTCTGTAATAAATGAATATCTCTGCGGCTCATTATGTCAATCCTTATTTGTAACGTTATTTATTTTACGAAGAATGATTGTTCGTTTTTTTTTTTTTATAGTATACAATCTGATATTGTATAGAATAATCTGATGACACAACCTCAAATGAGCATGTTAGAGGAGCCATCTTTAAATAGACGCTAGAAAATATATTTATAAAAGTTCAATATGGAAAATAACTTTGCAAAATTAGATATAACAAAAAGATGGGACGTATTTTCAATTATTAATGGTATATAATTCTGAGTATGATCAATATTATTTGAAATTTGTAAATATATTTTGACTAACGTTGCGTAAACTAGTGAATTGGTTCAAATCGTATTACATTATTTTTGTTCATGCTCTTAAAAAGTTGAAGTATTATTTGCATATTATAATTTTTGTGTTATAATTGTCTAAATCGAGCGATAAATGTGATCAGTTTTAAATATTTTGATTTTGAAAATACTTCTGTACACTGAAGTTAGGAATAAATTGTGCTTTAACATTAGGGTTCCGAGAATTAAAGGTACGCGTCTGTATTTATCCCCGCCATTAAATTCAAGTCTCTCCGTGACTAGCGTTTGTGACAGTCGGCTTAAACTTATTATTAAGCAATTTTTATTGAAATAATAAAACTATCTCGAAGGTAAATCTTTTTAATTCTTGACAAGTAATTAACTTTAAGCGGGACTTACATTTTGTCTGTTTCTATATTCATGTTCTAAATCTATTAGTTTTGCTATGTCATTCCGAGCTAACCACATTCTATTTAGGCCTTTTTGTAATTATTATAGTCACTATTGAATTAACTAAGGAATAAAAAATTTATTGTAATTATATTTGAAAGATACCGTTTGTATGTACCATTTTTAAAATAATATACTATTCATTGATACCAAATTTATCAAGTCATAACCTCAAAGTTTCGATCTAAATACAATCTTGTTATGTTTATACTTCGGAAAGTCTAATCCACTGTGTATCTTAACAACGTATGTATTTTTATTTTCAGATGTTTCTAACACGTTCTGAATACGACCATGGTGTTAATACCTTCTCCCCAGAAGGGAGGTTATTCCAAGTTGAATATGCCATAGAAGCTATAAAACTTGGTTCCACTGCCATTGGAATTGCAACATCGGAGGGTGTTGTTTTAGTCGTGGAAAAACGTATCACTTCCAGTTTAATGGAACCCACAACTGTGGAAAAGATCGTAGAAATTGATAAGCATATTGGATGCGCCGCATCCGGCTTAATAGCTGACTCTAGGACCATGATCGATCGTGCTAGGGTAGAATGTCAAAATCATTGGTTCGTCTACAACGAAAGAATGTCTGTGGAGTCAACGGCACAGGCTGTATCTAACCTAGCTATACAATTTGGAGACAGCGACGACGATGGTAGTGCCATGTCAAGACCATTCGGCGTAGCAATGTTATTCGCCGGTATAGATGAAAAAGGGCCTCAGTTGTATCATATGGATCCTTCTGGCACCTTTGTACAATTTGATGCTAAAGCTATCGGTTCTGGAAGCGAAGGCGCGCAACAGAACCTCCAAGAAGTTTATCATAAGGTAAGATATTTATTCTTCGTATAAATGTTTTAGTCTTTGCGCGAACAGTCTTTCAACATTTTACGGTATTGTTACAGTTTATGACGCTTAAAGAAGCGATAAAGGCAGCTTTGGTTATATTGAAGCAAGTTATGGAAGAGAAACTGAGCGATAACAATATAGAAGTAATGACAATGACTCCGGAGCAACTGTTTCATATGTTTACAAAAGCTGAATTACAGGAGGTGATTACAGATATTGCTTAAAATTTAGGGCACTTAAAACATGTTAATTTTATTGACATGAATACGTATATTTATACATAGCGGATGTGTGCTACGCGGGAGTTGTATATCCGAAAATTACTCATACATTTTTCATTTAAAGAATATGGAATTTCTACACGATGAAAGATTTTGTATTTTCACCTTTTCTCAAATCACCTGCAAAGATAGTAAATTATATCTGTTATATCTTTAATCTTATATCAAAGATTCCTTGATACCATTTCCTAATTATTTTTGCGTTCGTGCATTTGTTAATGTATTAACACGTCTTAATTAATTTTATATATTACTAACGTTAATATAATCGCATGAAACACAATTCTCTTAATAACTATCCTTTTCGTATCCTCATGTTCGTACAACAAAGCGATTCACACGATTTTTCTTTTTAACCTCCTAATTTAGTTAATTGAGAATTTGCCGTCATCAAGAGAAGATTCATTGCGGTCAAAATCCAATACCTCTGGTACATTTCCATCCCTTCCATCTCTATCCACTGTTGGGTGAAAAGATCGCAGCATGTATTTTGGTGTTTGTAACCTCCTATCCTCGAATTACGTTTCTATCCTTACAAGGTAACGCATAATAAAATATTTTTGTAGATTTCAGTCGCATGATTTTTTATTTTAAAGCTATATGTATTTATGATATTTTATGATGATATTAATTAATGTTTACACATTAATTAATCAATTAATTAATTTTATTAAAGGGATAATATTCATTACTTTTGTAAAATATCCAATCAAAGTTTTACATTGACAATTGCACAGTAATAGATTATCTTTAAATCTCGAAACAGACATCTCGCATCGGTAGCATAGGTTGCACAGATGCAGGTGCACGGTATTTTTAAAAACGTGTTACAACGGACACGATTAAATCTAATCACAATCAATCAATTTTAAAAACAACGCTACAGAGATTTAGGACATTTCCGTCGAAAATCTTTGTAGGGCATATATCGTGTTTCATCTGTTATTAAATACATATAACAGAGTCGAAACGTAAGATTGTTTTCATAGTGTAATTAGAACGATTCACAGTGCAACTCATAAAGCTGCACAAATTTCTAAGATCTATTTCGAAACCACCAACGTTCAACAAATAAATATTATACAAATACCAAACATTGCGAATTAACAAATTATTTTAAAAAACGAAACTAGATATTCAGATACATTATATATAATTAAAAAGAAGGAAAGAAATTAATGAAAAAATTAGGTATACAAAAAGAGCATATATAAGCAAATCCTTCTTCGTATATTGCTATTTTATCATCGAGGTAGCCATCGTTGAAAGAAGAGCCGCGATGATGGCGTAGCACAGACTCTCCTAGGGCGAATCGTTGAATTCACGTCGAACGGAAACGAACGGGACGGTTGGTTCGTTTTCGATTAAAAGCTCTCCGGGGCTGTGAATGCCTGTATCCGAAATCAATAATTAATTTCGCCCGGTGGCCGGGGGGGGGGCAGACAGAAAGCGAGCCGAGCCGGAAATGGTTCGGGAACTCGCTCGGTTACTGCGATGTTCCGATAAAACGTCCCTTTTTATCCCGTTCTCTCAGCTGCCAGATTATTGGATATTATTCCATTTCAAGCGTTCAATCCCGCTACGATTCGCTCGCTCGGATTCCCATGGGGGATCCTCTGTCGTCCGTTGATTGTTGAAGCCACTTACACGCGCGCGCACGCGCCCACCCATATGCACCTGTGTGTTCCAACTCGATTTAGAGATGTTGCATTTTGTTGGAATCGTTTCCACTTTCTTTTTTTTCTTTCTTTTTTTTTTTTTTTTTATCTTTGGCTGGTATCATCGAAGATGATAGATCGTATTGAACAAAGTAAATATTTAGATTATATTACAAACTCGATTGAATTCTACAGTTTAAATTCGAACTGCATTTAGCGCCAGAGAAAATAGGTTTCCTTTTTATTCCGAGGACGGGGGATTTAAAAACTGAATTTAATATATATTCCATTTTGTTCCAAGTACCTTCATTTTCTGCTTCGTTTGTTGAATAAGAATCAAAATAGATGGCATTGAACGGAAATGGAATATTCCATGGAATATATGGAATTATAATTAGCAATTCAGACTACTAGTTTTAAGCTTCGTATATTCTGTATAATAATAATTTATTAAACGAAATACTGGAAAGAAAATAATGCTTGAAGAATACGAATGAAGAACGAAGGTCCTTTCACCTACCGGAACAAACGTCTATCTACGTCAATTTAGAATCAATTAAACAGTTTTCCACTTGAATTATACGAGGAAAATCGAAATAAAGAAGATACGGAAAGGTCAATGTCGAAGAACCCGAAGGAAGTTTTCGAATGGTGATTCGGATGCTCAAGGAGCGAAGGGAAACGGAGCGTGGAAGGGATCAGCGAGCTATGGGAAATGGAGTAGAAGGAGAACGAGGAGGACTCCGTAATTAACTGCGATGAGAGAGCGGCGGGATAGTCCCGTTCGAGTCGCTGAGAATCCCCCGGGACCTGACCCGTCGTATCAGACGCCAAACACTCCACTCCCGGTACCGGAGTTCGGTCTCGTCGTCGGCCAGCCTCGAAGCCGGCAACGTTCAAGTTTCGCTACGATAATTGCCTTCGCTTCACAGTCGCGCCCCCGACACCCGCGGCATTGGATAAAAGGGGCTCCACCCCCGGCTTCTACGAACGAACGAACCTGCGAAGCCCAGGGACCAACGCGGATGCCGCGGGGGAAACTCGATAATGGCTTTCAGCCTCTGAATTTACGCGATTCAGATCTCCCCGTCACGGAAACTCCTGGATATTCTCCTTTCATCGGTTCAACCCCTTCCACTCTTTTCTCCCGTTGTCCATGGAGTTTGGAGAACATTGCCCTGTTTCAATTTTCACCGTCACAATGGACGTCGTTTTGCTTGTTCGAACCTTTGTCAATTTACTCCGGCAGGCGCATTTTCTTTTCTAATGGACCTTCTTTGAAATATGTTTTGCTTTTGCTTTTGCTTTGTACCTTTTTTGTGTCTTTTTTGGTATCTTTTCGGTTTGTTATAGAGCTTGAACATCTTATCGCGGATTTATAAATTGGTCATCCAAGTGTTTGTAGAATTTGAACGTGAGTGCAAATTAATTAAAATTTAATACTCAAAATTTCGAAATTTCGAAATTTCGAATTGTAAGGGTAGTTGATATTAGGCCGTCGCGATGCCCGGATATTTTATCGCGAGTAGATTAGCGTCTAGGTGCTATCATCATAGAATCGTGTTCTGAGGTACGCGTTTTACATAAACGTCTGCAGCCTGTGTGTAACGAAACTCGCAGAAGCTACTTCATTTATGCAAAATATATAAAAATTCCGATACTACCTTCAAAATTAACGAACCCGATCACTTTGTGTCTTCAAAAACGCTCTTGTAATTTCCCAGTAGGAGCAATCGAACCCGGACGTTTGTTCGATCAACGATTCGTCTGTCATTTGAAAGTTCACCCGTTTAAATCCCGCTCGCACTTTCTACCGTTCAGCGTTTGTAAAATAAACCTTGTAATTCCCAACGTGGTTAACCAAACACCCCATGAAAGATTCATTAATCGCGTTCGAGCGTGGCCACGCGATCCACCGATAGAAAAA
This sequence comes from Bombus soroeensis, assembly GCA_014737365.1. Taxonomy (NCBI): domain Eukaryota; kingdom Metazoa; phylum Arthropoda; class Insecta; order Hymenoptera; family Apidae; genus Bombus; species Bombus soroeensis. Next base: position 498,825 of record JACXIL010000220.1, on the reverse strand, counting down.
CGAACAAATTTCGCTCGTGTACGTTTCCATGAAGTTAATGCTGCCTGAGTGAGAGTGAACGCGCCGTCTCGAAACCGAGAAGTGACTACCGGTATCCGGGACTCGTAATATTTCTTCGTGTTCTTCCGGTATCCGCGAGACGTTTTTCGCTGGTTTCCTCGAGCGAAACTGTCGTTTGTTGGTACAACGTCGTTCGAGAGTCACGAACAGAGTTTGAAACGACAATTACGAATGAGGGAGGAAGAAGATTTTATTTGTCCTTGTAGACGAGCGATAAACGCGATCTAAACGCGCCGGTTCGACGATCGTTCTTCGTCGAAAGCTGCAGTTCGTAACACGCTCTTGCTTTCACCGCAATTCAGTCGAGAAACTACGGGACTCTGTTCTACTGAAATAAATATGGGATTCGTAAATAACCGTGCGAGCAACTCGTGCACCGACTAGCGACGGCATACGTCGTTCTCGAAACTTTTCCTTTCGTAATTTGCAAGGGAAAAGATGTCAAAGCTCTGTAACGATGGTTCGGATAACGCGAAGTGAGATCGGATGGTGCAAGCTGGTTCGGATAACCAAACGTTTTTTTCCTTTTTGTACAGCCGCGTTAATTACCTAGTCCGGCAAAGGCGGCAGTCTTTAGTTGGAAACTTGCTTCGCGTTCGAAATACGGATTTATGATGATTATTTTTACAGTAAATTGGAATAATTACAGATACTTGGGAAAATTTATCTCTAATAACGTTCTAATAACGATGGGAGAATTTCACACGGTTTTACTTCGATTCGTTCATTTCAACGAATGTACAGAGTGTTTCGTATTTAAATTTATTCTTCGGTGTGGTATCACAGTCGTCTTTGTATATCGGTGAATGTATCAATTGAAACGGAATACGTGATTATGTCATTCTGAAACTGTGTTTCCGCGATATATTAATTGATTTCTTGAAATTTCTGAAAAATAAAACAGATTAAAATAAGTGAAATCGATTGTTTCTATATTCCTCGTCATTGATGGTGGGTATTCCACGCGTTATAAAATACTCCGCGTAACGTCTAATAGAGTAGTAGTAACGATACTGTATATAAAATAATATATTTTAAATGTAATAATCGAAGGATCGGAACGGCTCTTGGATAAGATAAAATCATTTTGAATAATTACAAGAATGACGTAACAGTCATTAACGCGATACACGAAAATCTTAGGTAATCGTGATTTCATGCACTCTCGTGATATAATAGTTACACGAACCGTGCATAAAGCGAATAACTTAGGCACATTACATAGAGCTGCTCCTTTTTTAAACTACTTCTATTACTCGCTCTAATGGCAGTGCTTTAAAGCATATCGTAATTCATCAACGTGTTCTACTATAGCAAAGCGTAATTCAATTACCACGAGGAAAGAATGAAAACATGTATATATATATATATTTATCATAGAAAAGGAAGAACAAACGAAACGAATAAAGTTTTTTATTTCGCTAATGGTAATTGCGACGCGAAACTGTGAAAGGAAGCGAAAGAAAAAGAAGAGGACGGACACGGTCTTCTTGTATTATCGCAGCGCTCGATAGAAAACCGGAAGCGCACGAGATCTCGATGCAGGAAGGAGTCGATGGCAACGAGTACAGCTATAATTCACGCATGGCAGAATCGTCGCGATTTTTTTCACTTTCACAAAAGTTAGCCACTCGTCCGCCTATCTAATAAGACCAACCGCTTGCACACTTTCATATACGGTTATGCGTTCTTTGTAATTCCCGGTTCCCGTGTAGCATAACATTTTACATAACCGAAAGGACGAAACAATCGCTGACGTGGTCGTTAGTTATTCCGAGAACCGATGTTGCCTATTATTTATTGCTCGTATTTACGTTTGAGCGTTAATTAAATCGGTGTTACCTGTGCGCGCTCTCGTGTGCCTCCTTTCCCCGGTTAAAAATTAAATTTTTCCGCATCGATGGACAATTTCGTTTATACTTCTATCTGATTTCATTTATCGCGTTAGGTAAACGCATGAAACTTCGAATCCATAGAAATACCGATTAACGCGAGAACAGAAATGCTGAAAATCAGTTATTTCGTTATTATTCTGTAGCAAAGTTGCTACGATTTAGAGGAAATTTAATTTTTATGTATACTGTCGGCCATAAGTATTGGCAACTACGATGTATGGCCATAGAAAGCGTTATACGATGTTTGCATAGACCCTAGCTTTCACACAAATAGTTTTTAACTTTGTAAGACTCTTGTTTATCGCGTACCGACAACCAATTACCGAGTTTCAAATTATTCCAGTTCACCGGAGAATCGTCGTGTTCCAATATCAGTGACACGCGCGATCAACCATCAGCGATCATGCTTACGAGATCGAATTGAAAATAAAAAAAGAGTACTTCGTGTTGTATGGAAACTACGACCGATATCAGACTGGAAGGAAACTCGGCAACGTTTCTAGACACGCGTTCGTGGACCAGCAGAATATACATGTATATCCGTGTGTCCATATGGCGCAGCAGCCTTGGAGAAAGTAATGCTTTCTTCAGCACGTATATACGAGCCTCTTTAATTGCACCGCCAAACGATTAAGATTTACTCGGGATCGAAAGTACGCCGCCCGGAACTGCCCTCCGAACGTTCCAACGTTTCGTCCTCTTTTTTCCTTACCTTTTCGTATCCTGTGATTAAAAGATTTCTCGACATACCATAACCAGTTGCTTCGTGATTGATTTAACGTTAGTTACGATATAAATCAGTTATTTATCGCTGGATACCTTACCACTGGTTGAAATCTTATACGTATCATTCGCGTTCGATACTTTCCACGTCTGTGGAATTAGTTTTATTGGTGTTCTAGAGTTTCTTTCCTGCGTTCTATTTACACGTCTCTTGCGAGTGTTTTAATTTTGTGGGAAATTAATTTTTATTATAATTAACACCATCGGACGTTCGATAATACTAACCGTTTAATATTATTCTAGAAATTAATTTTTCATAAAATTGGCAAATTTCCAAAAGAAATATGAGTGTAGAATCTAGGAACAGGGCTGTAGTAAACTCTAGTAAAAACAACTCTATCGATACCTTCTTTGATACGTATTAAATTTCATATCGATGCCAATTTAGAAATAATACCTTCGAAATTAGAGACAACGAGCTTTTAATATTCGTTTCGCCGTAACACTGCGGTATAGTTTGCAGGAAATAATTTGTGAAAATCGTTGAATTGTTACGTGAATGCGAAAATGAATAGATGTACGTGACTCTTCTTCGACAGCGAATCGTTGTCTTCGTGTCCATTCGTCGAGCGAAAGAGATGTTCACGTAACGGTGCTCTGTCCCGCTCGATCTTCTCGGTTTCTTACATCGAGCTCGTTTGGTTGGCCGCGTTGGTAACGCGAAAAGGGAAATTTTGCAAAAGTGAAACTCGCCGCGGGGATGAGATTTCCGGCAGAACCGTCGAGAATGAAACGAGAAAGCGTCAGCTCGTTAGCGCGTTCGCGCGGAATTTTTTTAACGCTTTTGCCAACTGAACGCGCGAAAATCTTACGTATTGCGAAACAGAACGACGAACGTATCGTCGTTGCTATAAAAAGTCACTTGCGCGAATATTCCGATAAAATTTGTTAATTGCAATTTGAAAGCGGTACCATAGAAATGTTTTTTAAAAAAGTGGTAGAAATATCCTTGCCTTTTCTTGATCTCTCTTTTAAAGAGTAATTTTTATTTCGTTGTAATTATTAACGCGATACTTGCTAAATTTATGAATCTCGTTGTACCACGAGCGAAATTATTGTAGAAACAGATTGATTCAGAAAAAGGAAATTAGTTGGATTTTAAGTTTTCGATGCTACTGTAAACTTCATCGATATTTTAGTACATTTTTTACGGTAGAGTTACGTCATTAAGTAGTTACTTGAAATTCAGCGTAACGGTTGCATTAGGTTGCACATAAACGAGCAAAAGTATAAAGAAGAATGCTTGAAGCGCGTTCGTTAAATTTTACGAACTATGACTAATAGTTCCCAACGGAAAGCTAAAAATTGGTAATACTTGTTCGATAGGAAACGGAAGACTCGCATAAACTGGCGAGACTAAAAAAAAACTCGAATAACAAGCAGGAAAATAAAAGTCGATGGTGTCAGATGACAGACGAGTATTTATTAAATATCTTTGATACAAAAAGACACTCTATTTCACTCTTAACTTAAATTAGGTACAAAAGTGGTTCGCCGCCAACGAAATCGTAATCACGTGGCGGCGTTTATTTCACATCGGCTAACTTATGCTCGTAAAGCTCGTTTAAACGCCGTTAATGTTAGTGTTTTCTTTGGAACAGCTTAAACATAGACACACGTGAAATCACGTTTATACTATCGTAAATTATTCTACAAATCTTTTTCGTTTAAAATTTCTTAGATTTTTAAGAAGGCTCGCGTTTTTTTTTTTTTTTTTTAGCTAAATCGCGCTATCTCGCTAAATATCGCAAGATCGATATTTAAATTTGGAAAATGCGTTTCAACACTGAAAGTATTCTGGTTCTCTTTGAATATTCGTTATCGAATTGGCAAGATGGAGCTGAAGAATTTAATCGACGGATACAAAAGATGTCCAACGAAATCTAGAGAATGGAAAATTTTCGCCTGGGCTTCCCTTAAACCCATCTCTTCGATTGAAACTAATCGCATCGTGCATCGAAAGCATATTGATCAGAGGAAATTAGTACATCGCTGTCACGAAGAAATCGCTAATATCACCCAGTTACGAGCATCCTCCTAAGTTACCTAAAAATCTGAAAGACAGGTTACGCTTGAGAGAAGCACTAGCTACGAGAAGCTTGGGGAACGGTTTACCTCGTTCTCTCTCGCCGTTTCGCACTCTATCGTGGCCAACAACGCGAGACAACGAGCCGCTCCCGATACCTCTTTGTTCCTTTCCAAAAATAAAAATATATACTAGAAAGAAGAGACGAACGAAACGTTGAATTTCGTCGACGGTGCGTTTCTTCGGCTTTAAATTCGCGAAGAGATAGAGACGATTGCCCAGAGATCCAGCAGCGCGTATATGAAAAATCTTAACATTTCGAAGAAATCGTCTCGATCGCCGAAAGAATTCAACGATGATGAGAGAAATATCCGCCGCTGTCTCCACCGTATCCAGAAAATCCTTCGTAGCCACCGCCGCCGCCGCCGCCGCCGCCGCCGCTGCTGCCTCCGTGTCCCTCGTGAATCGGTACCGGCACAGGTATCTTCACCGGTACCGGAACCTCTTTCTCTACCGGTACAGGTACTTCCTTCTCGACGACATACGGTTTGTCTACCGGTACCTTGACAGGATAGGGTACAGGCTTCGGGACCGCCACTGGTACCGGTTTGTGGACGGTATACGGTTGAGGGACTGGTACCTTGACCGGGACAGGGTAAGGTTTCTCTACTGGCACAGGGTACGGTTTGTCCACTGGTACCTTAACTTCATAGGGTACCGGCTTGTCTACCGGTACTGGGTACGGTTTCTCAACGGTGACTGGATACGGTTTGGGCACAGTGACCGGGTACGGTTTGTCCACTGGTATCTTAACCTCGTACGGTATCGGCTTCTCGACCGGGTACGGTTGCGGCACCGGAATTTTGACCTTCACCGGGTACGGCACGTGCTTCTCGACGGTGTATGGCTGCGGGACAGGCACCTTAACGGGCACAGGTACGTGTTTCTCCACGGTGTACGGCTGCGGCACCAACACCTTTACCTCGTACGGTTTGTCCACCGGTACCTTGACTTCGTAAGGCACCTTCTTCTCCACGGTGTACGGTTGTGGCACGTGTACCGGCACCTTCACGAACACCTTCACCGGGTAAGGAACGTGTTTCTCCACGGTGTAAGGCTGAGGTACGCCGACCTTCACTTCGTACGGGACATGCTTCTCCACCAAGTAAGGCACGTGCTTGGTTACTTCGTAAGGCACTGGCACCTTCTTCACCACGGTCACCGCCTTCACGTGCTCGTGCTGATCGTAGCTGGAAACACCGCCCCCGCTCAGGTCGCCTCCTCCACCACCCAGGTCGCCGTAGCTACCGTGCAATCCTCGTTTCTCCGTTTTCTTCTCCGAAGAATCGGCCACAGAGTCCTTCGGTGACGCGCTCTCCTCGGCTGCCTTCTCCGAGCAGCTAGCTTGCGTGGCCAATGCCACCAGGACGATGGCCAACTGCGAGTGAAAGTTGGGAATGACGTTATTAATTTGCAATTCCATTGGAAAGCGTAGTTGGACGACGTCTCTATGTTCTACGTTCGCGGCGACATTTTTCTTCGCATTCAGATTCACAGGTTTAATCTTGTCTTTATTAGCAAATTCGCGTCAGACTCAAAGATATTGTGCAAAATTATATAATAGTTTTTATATAAGCCATAGACGATCTACGGCTGTTGGAACAGGAAATTGGAAGAATTCGGCTTCCTAGTTCTTGATTCTCTTTTTTTTTTTCTCTAAATTCCAATACGATCGTTGGATAAAAAAAGTAAACAGTAAAATAAGAATTCGTATCTTTCTCGCTATACATAGAAACACTCGAAATACGTACTTTCGAAGTTCCCAAAGATCGTGAAACGACGAAGCCCGATTCGGAGAGCAATTTAAGCGTAGTTTAAGCAAAATTTAAGTCTAGTTCCAATTGAAATGACTCTACCTTCCTCAAAATAATATCGAATCGAACGACGAAACACACTCGTGGTGACTTTCGTGAAACCAACCGTACGCTTTTCAAATTCTACTGAAACTCGGACCTGCCTCCGATTTTGAGCATTTTCACGGGAAGCAGAGTCGCTTACCTTGATATTCATCGTCGAGTTCGCGTATGTTTTGATGTGGCGTATAACCACTAACTGAACCGCTTCGTTTTCTAGACCCAGCCTTATATACTCAGCGGCATAATAGCTCGGTTACTTTCGCTGCACCTCATCGTCCGTATTATACTTGTGCGTCTTGTTTTGCATTTGCAAAAACGTGTTCGCGTCAGTGCCGGGATAACGTACGGGAAATTGAGTAGTCCGCGCGCGAGTCCGCCTCTAATCGCGCGGTGATCTACCACTATTTCGAACGCGATCCGTGGAAACTGTTCCATTAGATAGCTTTTAAGATAGCACATAGTTACACAGTACGCTCTCGTTCGGTTCGTTGTTTCGCCTTCGGTGAATAATTAATCGCGAGCATCGCGATATTTCCAGCGTCGTTCGAATATGAGAAATTCGTATGGAATACGATCTGTGTCCTTGAGTTTGATATTTAACTTTGAGCGACGATGGTATACCGCTAAAATACGATAGTGAAATTGTTGTTTTGTGAAAATTGTGACAATTCCACGATTCTTTGCGTATCGTTTCCAGCAATTTAAAATTCATTTTGTACATGTATCTTGCGCGTTCGACAGATATTTTCAGCGAAATGGCGTGTTTGCATCGTAGGAATCTTTTTAAAATGTCCAAAGTGTCGTGAAACTGTCGCAACTTTGTGAAAGTGACGATTCTTTTCTCCATCTTTCTGCACCAAAAGCTTTTCCTCCGCGATTTTCTCAAATTTTTCTCCGCAATAAGAATTATCAAATCGTGACCCACTTTTTCGAAACGCTTGACGAGCGTGCATCTAATGGGTTTTTGATTATTTAAGGCAAGCGTGTCGTTGTAAATGAAATGCGGCTGTTATTACGTCTTGAACACCGGCGTGAGGTAAATTGAAGGAAGTTGACGTTCACGCAACCATGATTCTCACGACGCCAGTAGCACGATTTCCTCGTCTTCGTCCAGCGTGAAAATCTAGAACGCGTCGACTCCTCGTGTGTCCTCGCGATCGACCATACTTCCGCATGGTTGATTACTAGCGAGAGCAACGTCCATGTAACTAATGTCTCCATCCTGTATGAACGTATCGTCGAAAGTTGCTTTTTCCGATGTGATTCCAGACGATTTAAAAAATCTGGTGGAACCGCGAAGCGTTGCGTTCTATTTACAAACTATCGGAAATCGTTGCACTTTACCAGAACTTTATTTCCTATACGATGTTCTATCTTATCGAAACAAAGATTCCCATGGTTTGGTTCGAAAACGTCATACGTTGTTAGGCTTTTGCGTTGTCCTCGGTGTTCTCAAAGCAATCCTGTTCGCCAATCTTTTTACTCAACGCGATTCAACATCGTAGTTTTGCAAATCACTCGTACGACTGTATCGTCCGAAATTTCGATTGATATCAATTTCGAGGAAGTGATATTATCGCGAATGAAGAAACGCAGACAAATTTTTACAAATTTGCCAACATTTTAAAGGGGCTTCGTTACTTCGTTGAACTTAATTCTACCTATTTAAGAAAGCGTAACAAGTAAAGCGTTATATTATATCGATTTCCTATGTAACTATGATTCATAGTTCTAGCTAGAAATTATAAAAAGATATCGAAAAGTCCAGCCCTTCTTCTCACTCTCGATTCTGTCTATTGGGTAATCACGCTCGTCCATAATTCGATGAAAATCCCGCGGGAAAATTGGAATCGGAATGGAATCAAGTTTGGGGAGGACCCAGGTGTGTTTCGTACATCACGAGCGTGCTTGTTAATCCGCATATAACCCCTTATCTTCGGATAACGTTAACTGAAAGCGCAGTTTCGCGCACACGGTGCGTCGACGTGTTCGCAAAGGGCGGCCATTAGGCGCGTGTAATTGCCGCAGAAATCCAAGCAAAGCTCGCCGGTCGCTTCGCATGCGGAATACCTAATGCCGTATGTTAATAGGATCGCATGCGCTGCCACCATTTCGATCCTGCCGCGAGATAGACCGATAGTTTTTAACGATTAATACGCTGCACAGGCATCCAGCCGGCTAGTATCACCGTAAATCCTCGTTGCGGGGTCTTGCCTCTTTTATTTGCACGATTTTCAATAAATATCACCGATCTCCCGCGAATTTCGCGCTACGACATCGAAACACGACGGTCGATCGACCGATTTGCTGTTCCAGTTTCGTTTCGCCATTTGTGCAATGGCGTCTAATCTTTTTACGGTATGACGCAGCAACGAGGGATACGGAAGGAACGACTTAAAAAATCTTCCCTTTCTTTTCTCTATACGAAACTTGCATATTTCTAGAAATAAGTATTCTAAGGTACGATGAAATGCCAGTTTCTACGCGATACAGCCAATTATTAAAGTCGAGAATTTAAATCACATCGTATATAGAAATTTATTTTATTGCCTCTTTCTTTCCCTCAATGCCATTAGCATTATATATACATATAATATATTATCAAAATAATTCTTCTCATCAGCGTGATTTAACACGGTAGTTTCATAAATCACTGCTGGCATTGCATTATCGCGATATAAATCTTGTGCTCTTACTCGGCAAAAATTATCTAATAAATACAACATTATTAAATACAACTTTTACTACAAGAAATTGTCCTCTTGAAAAGTCATTAAATATTTATGCGCCAATGACACCAGGAGAGAAATCTTCTCGTTCGTTCATTACATATATACTACTTTATCGCACGCACAAGTATAAAATATTTTGCGATCGCCGATGAAATTCATCCAAGTTTCTCTAGGTGTGTCCGTCGAATTTCAAGCCAAGATTCCTGTCGAAAATGTTTATCGACGATTCGTAATAGCAGAGTTATAGCGTTGATCGTAGACAAAAGTTTGTAGTTTGCGTGCTAATTACCAGCCGCGATGTAACGAGAAAGTTTTCCTTCCTCTCTTGTCGGTTACAACCGATCTTTCTTCGATTCGCGCTGCACTCTTTCTGAGATTCAATTCATCGTTTCTACGTCTTTCGACGTTTCGCCGTTTGTGCTACAACGATATTCGTGGTAAATTATAATAAATTGAATTGTAAATTAATTTTCCCGAGTCCAGTTTGACTAGAAGCAAGTTAAAAGGAGGAAGGGATAGTAAACTAAAATATCATATGTCAGGAGATAAGATCGTTCTCCATTTGATACTTTCTCCTCCTCACTTCACTGGATTTACGGATACGTACGGTCACGTTCTGTTGGAAACGTAACATTGTACTAATAACGCTGAGGAAATAACGTTCTATGGTACAAATACGATAAACGAAGATGAAATTAATCTTCCAGTATATCGAACCATCGAAGAACAAGAACAACAACGATCTCGATCACTTTCCATTGAGAATGATTAAAACTTTTACTTCCAACCATCGTTCGATGTGCAAACAGAGGCAACAAATTATTCGACTGCTATCTGTTTAACGTAATTCGTTGATTAACAGATTCTCGTTAATATAATCGCCGGTTAATAATATAATTAACTAGCGCACAATCTACGAAACGTTAATTTATAATGTTACACTTCATGAATCCTACAGATCGATTCGCGTATACGTAATAATTTACAAGTCGATATCGAATAGATTCAACAAAGTTGCCGAGAATATAATGGATACTAAATAATCGATAATTATTAACTCGCTCTGTTAACTACCAAATAATTTTATTCTTTATTAAGGTTAGTTTAATACGCATAATTAGCATCGTTTTACCAACTGTACGGCATTGCATGGGTTAATCGTTCTCGATCATTTCGTTCGTAATAAAATTTCTAAGATTAACCGAATAATAAACTTTCATTTCCGATGAAATAAAAAACAATTTGTCACAGATATCTGTTACGGCTTGAAATCCGGGAAATCACAATGATTAAATGGTACCCTAGTAAAGCGCTTTAAAAAATTAAACAAATTTTTAACAAATATGTAACTAATTAACAGTTGTAATTAATTGCAGTTTTAATTTTGAAATTCTTCGATTCGATATTTATTTAGGATTTTATCCCTTTATGCGCCAAATAAATGTTTTATGTCGTAATCTAATATATATGTATATATACAAATAATATGTATAGATATAGTATAGGAATATCGAGAAACAAGAAATTTAAAAGTAATACTCTTAATAATGCTATTAATACTATTCAAGGTCTCATAGTCTCGCGTCTTGCAAAGAAATTATACTCAACACCGGGAAAGGTGAATGTCGCGATAAGATAATAATTGTAGGTAAGAGAACACAATAATGCTGACTTGGTTGCGTCACGGTGTTTCCAAGTTGCCGGGTATTTTACCAATGCGCACAATGACGTGTAGAATTAGAAAGCAATAAACAGCGCAACAATTTCTTCGCTATTAGGTTAACGACCAGATCTTCGTTTCCAGTTCAAGGGCAGCTTTAATTCATGCTAATTTCAGATGTTATGCACTTGATCGCGATATAGTAGATTTTACTTTCTCAAATATAGATCGTTCTTTCAATCAAATTAATATTTACGCTCTTGATTTTTATATTTCGATTTTACTAGTCTCATAGGTTTATGAATCTCAGTTTACGAAACAATTTATTCTTAAACCAGTAAATGGAATTAATTGTAAGGTCAAGTTCGAAATTTACGAACGATATGATAACGAAAGAAAAGATCATTTTTCGCCGAATTTTATCTAAAAGTTATGAAAGAAGCAGATTCAAAAATCTAATATACTCTTAGAGATTATTCCTTGTAAATACGAATTTTGATTGAAAAAGTCGCGTTATACGCGTGTGCGCTATTTGTATATCATATATCATCTACTCCTGTCAGAACTTAGGGATCGATCTAATTAATTGCCTCGTAATAAGCAGTCAGACTGCTTTTCCATCCACGGTGCCTATCTATATTCCATCTCCGTGGATCCAGCTAAACCGTGAATTGAAAATTAATTGTTAAAATCTCTGTATTTAGACATCCATCGTGCATGAAACGAGCATCAGACCGGACAAGAACAAGCCCGAGCTGTTGTTCTCTCGGGCGTTCGTTCTCGTTCTTCCACGAGATAACCATTTCATAAGCGTGCAAATTAGTCCCCGGTTGATGATGAAGCCTCGCTTTCGTGGCTTTTAATCGAATAAGTAGCATCTCTTTGTCGTGTACAGCCTAATTGGAAATTTCGATGAACACGTGGAAGCCTGCCTTCCGAAGCGTGAATCCGCGGAACGCGCGATTTCTACGCGGCTGTAGAAGCTAAAACAAAAAAAGAAGGTTGTACGTCCTTTTAAACAAATTTACTATACACTGGTTACATATATCGTAGTAACCGATCATGAAAGTAGATACTTCGAATGAAAATAATACTTATCGTAGAAAGCGTTACTCGTGTCAAATAAAAGGATAGTCGATAAAGGATAGAAAGATAATAAAACGATAATTGAATTGATTATCGAATGTGATCGAATTATTGAACCGTGATTTTCAATAAAAGCTACAAAACGTTCGTAGCAAATATACATTTGCCGATAACCCCGATAAAATGGCCTCGCTAGACGTCGATTGTTTAAACATCCTTGTTTTTTACACAACATTTTTTACAAAGAGTACGCTTGCAGTATATATCTCGTGACCACTGCATAAACTTTTGCATTTGTGCCAGACTTTACCAACGTGATCGTGACAGTTGTACGCAGACAGATTTTTATAGAAAATTATACGCGTAATACGTCGGGAAAATGTTTCTAGAAGCGTTCAAATACTTTCCTGAGCCACTGTAGATGCCAAGGTAATTGCATCTTTTTTTTTCCTTTCCGTCTGTCTAATTACGTATCCTGTGGATTTTGCGAACGTCTGCAACTTTCACATGTTGCGTAAGAGGGTTGAACTATGTATAACGGATGGAAAGAGGATTGGTTTTTCGAATCGAGAAAGGTAGATCCGACCATGCGTATTGCGATGTGACGTAGGCACATATTGCAGGAAACTTGAGCGCTGAAAATCTGTAAAGTTCCAGTGGTAAATGACGTGCATATATCTGCCATAAATATAAAAATAAAATCTTATTAATTATAAGTAAAATGTAGGAAGTCGAAGATTACCAGGGTTTACGCGCTAAACGGTTCAGGTGTGTCATAAATGTATATTTTACTTATAACGTATATTATAATGTAAGTAGAATATATAAATATACGAATGTAAGCGATCTGATACATTTTTTAGCATAAATTTCCTTAATGGATTTATAAAGGCGTTGAAAGTTGAAAGTGCGGAGCGTTTAAATGATACAGCGATTAGCCTAAAGCTTTATATTTTGCGCAGAATTTTGTATAGGAACGATGTATAAATACTATTTTGCTATTGGGAGGGTAAAAATAACGTTAATTATCGAGACAGCTTGAAAGAAGAACTTGCAAAATTTGATATTCGAATCGCTGACGAAACTTTCTAAAATTTTACAACGCAAGTGACGGAAAATTTCTTCGTACGACTCGATGTTTAGTTTTTATGGAAAATTGGCGAGAAAGATGATTTTTCGGCTCAAAATTTTGCAATGTACAGGAAGATGCGAGTAAAAGCTAACACGCTTCTGATCAACAGCAGGTACTTGAAGACCTGGAGAAAACATTAAATTACCTCCATTAGAAATTTATCATAATCGACCTGTAATTTCGTAATTGTAAAAATTGGAAAAATTGCAAAATCTGAAAGCGTAAGAAGATGTTAAACGAGCTCCGCTAGAAACTTGCTGAAAACACGTCGAACCTCGTAAAGTTTCCTCTCGTGATCAACTTGAAATTGTAAAAATTGCAAAACCTGCAAGCGCAAGAAGACGTTAAATGGGATCTACTGGAAATAAACTGAAAACGTGTTAAACCCCTGAACTTGGTCGTACGATCACCACTTTCGATAACTTTGCGTTGCGATATCGAAGACGACCAATCGCTCGCGTTACAGGAAACGCTCGTGTAGCGAAGAGCACGTAACGTTACTAGCTGAAAATCCGTCGGAATTTCCACGGCACGGTATAGCGATTCCTCGTTGCCGGTTGCCAGCTGTTGTTCGCGGCGCGCGATTGTTTGTAGCGGCTTGGCGACGAAAGTGAAAGGATTCCGGCGACTTTCCCCGAAATTTTACGCCGTGCCCGCAGCCACCATCATCCCCGCTGCTGCTTCCGAGGCTAATGTTCCGTCGACACGAACTTGGCGAATTTGTAGGAAATCGGCGTGTGACCGATCCCGCGAGCCTAATCGCTCCTTTGCTCTCTTAATCACGCTTGTTGACGCAGAAGGAATCTGAACGCGACGTCGATGCGCTATGTTCCGAGTTCTGTATCGAAGGAACGTTGGAGATTGGTTTAACCCGTTTGTAACCGTTTGTTATCGTAAAATGATCGTCGTTCGTAGAATTCGGTATCGAATATCTGATAAAATGTGCCTCTTTCGCGACTTTAATCACATTCCTCAAAGTAGCATCGCTCTGATTTCTCCTTTATTCATAACCTAAATCCAATCTATTGATTAAATTTTTGCATTACTCTGATATTATATCAGGATTGCTATTAGTTGCAATAAAGTATTATCTTAAAATACAAGTTTTAGAATAAAGTACACTTCGCGAAATAAATGTATGTCGCAGGCAGTGCCGAATTAGCTATACAGCGAAAAGCTTTTTAAATTCAATTTTCTCCAGTCGAAATTTAGAAAATGTACGTTTCAGAGTTCTACGTGTCCAGATTGTAAAGCGTTACTTTATTCTTTTATCGTACGATATACGCACGCGTCGTTTCTATTGCGTAAATATGCTCTTTAAGTACATTGTATCGGAACATTCCACTACCTTTTCCAAGACGCTTACCTGCGAACGATTTATTTCCTGGATTACGCAAATTCGCTAACTATGCTCGGCGAATATACGTTCGAACTGAACATTTTTTAGCTAAACGTTCAATTTCTCGCATAATTGTTACGAAGAAATTTTCTCCATTCGACGATCGTTCGTTCCTGCTTTCTACGTAATACGAAAGGAACGTAGATAAACGCATAAAATTATATCGAAAGAAAAAATTAAAAAATTTCTAATTCAATTTCAAATCCTTTCAATTTCTATATCTCTTTTAACGTAATCTGCTCGAATATTGAACTGTTGCTCAAGGAAGTTACTTTATTTATAACTCGAGAAAGTTACAACGATATTACACATATAGTTTGTTACTATAGTATAGAATATTGAAATGAATTATTTGTAATAGAACGAAATTAATTAAATTCTGATCGAAACGTATTAAAGTACAATAGGTATACTAGTACTGATAAAAGCCAAATAAAATGTGCGACAGACAGTTTGATACTCGGCAAAACTGGACATTATCGTACAGAAGAAAATAATCGAGTTACAAGACGATTACCGATCAGGTAGCTTACGTGCGTAATTTCAATTTCGATTTTGATTTACATAAACTGGAATGACGTGGCAACACGAGATGGACGTTTTCATCGCAAAATGAGTCGTTCCCATGGCGCACCTGCTGGGATGGCCCGTTTCAAGCGACTCGTGATCAGAACTAATGCATTACTGATGGCCGATTCCTCGGACCCTTGGGGCTCTTAAAAACGAGCGGCAACGCGTGATTATGTAAGTTTAATTGCGTTCTAACTACCGTGCAATGCACCGGGGAGCGCAACCGGCGGTTTCGATGGTGGCTCATTAAGACATTTGCCAAGTTGATGCCCAAAACATCGTCCTCGTCGAGCACGATTATTATTTACGATTCACGGACTGGAAACAGTTTCGGGCCGAAAACTGCTCGTCGTTTACGTTTTGTCGCGTTACGACCGATATACGGCAACAGGTGTGCCGAAGCGGAGAATTTTTAAGGGACTCTTTGAAAATGGCACGATTTTATTGCTTCAATTTTTTTCATTCGTCATTCGTCGACATTCGAGAATGGTTTAAACGCTGTACGCGCGCTGGAACTTTCTTTGCGTATCGTCGCTCTACTTCTAAACTGTTTGATCTTCACTTTGAAAATCGAAAAGTTTAAAGTTTACGACGTTTAACAGTATCGTGTGTTTAGAACCTAAAAGAACCGAATCGAATCGAACATATCTGTCGCTTTCCAAGTGGAAATCTTACCATATTACCACGACTTTGTATTCTTCGTACCGATGAGCTCTTTTGTGGCTATGTTAATTATATTTCTTTGAAAAATGAAGCTACAGCGATCAAGTACTGGGACGACGATATGGTGTACACATGTACGCACTGGTGCGAAACTTTGTTTTTTGGACAAAAAAAGCTTCTTCCGAGGTGTAAGGATGTCGTGATAATAATTTTCATTTTTAAATATAATTAATAAAAGAATAGTATTACGAAGAAAGCATGGACTTGCTTAATAGTCCTAATAGGTTTCAGACTTTGGAGCGGAAATACACGTGCGAAAGATTCCAAGTGTCGTAATGATATTTAGTATCTACAGAGAAGATAAAGGAGCAGGAGAGACGATATTAAATCTGACGAAGGAACATTTAAATTTATTTGAATGATTTATGGGAGAGTCAAGTATCGACAGTTGTACACTCTGACACATGGATATGTAATGATCGCACGATACGAGAGTCACGGAGATTTCACTTGAATATATGCGAGTCGCAGATTTTTCTTCCCCTCTCTTGAAGAGTAGATGAAAGTGAAGCTCGCGTTAAATCGCGAAGATCAACTGAGTTTCACATCGAATGCGTCATGATTCTCGTTTTAGATCATGTTTTTTGCCGTCGTGTTTACGAGTATCGTTCTTACGTCATATTAAATTATTTGATAGCTTCAACTTCTTGCGACTCTACAAGATAGCAGAAATTAATATATCTGATAAGACTTTCTCTTGATCTAAAATTTATATTTTCAAAGGAATTAGAACTTCTTTAAAAATAAATGAATTCTTTCAAAGAATTACACGGTAAAGGTTTTTTTTTTTTTAATAAGTGAGGAAGATCTGTTAAAATTAAGCACTAAGAATTTCAACGAATTTCCGGTAATTGTAGAAAAGTAAAAAGCTTCCGAAGGGGTAAGAAATGAGAAACGAGTTAGATTGGGCAAAAGTCGTAAAGCCTTGGTGTATATCGAAACGAAGTCACGAAATCTAATCTCAAATGCGATTCTAACTTTCACCAAATGGTATCCTAACTGGAAAGAACGCGTTCCGGAAAATTCTTTCCCAAGAAAGGGAAACTTTGTTCGTTTTCGCTATCAGAACAATTCGTGTTAAGTTTCTAAAATTAATTGTTAAGCATAGAACGTATCAAGATTATGTGTTAGATTAATTACTAAAGAGGCGACGAATTGGTCAAATATTGATTTAAAATACACGGTAGAAATTTGTAAAAGTTATTCGCGAGAGTTGCTGGTTAGTTAATAGAGAGTGTAATTATTGTCTAAATTCCATCGAGATCCAAGTTGCATGGAAAAAACGTGCCGCGTCCGCATTTTTAAAACGATAATGTAACGAGCATACTGGGTGGGCCAAATAAAGTGTTACAAGTTGTTTTCTCCGAAAACATTGTTCGTATCGGCTTCAATTAAATACCGATGATTAATAATTAATTGTATATTATAATACCGACTTAATAATAATTAAATGTTACGATATTGACTTAAATTAAACGGTACAAGGAGACTAATCATTTGGCGTGCAACATATTTTTCTTGGACGGCTGTTAAAGGGGAACCCACTCATCTTTTTTAAATGGAATGGTTTACTGATTCCTGTTTTTTTCATATAGTTAACATCGAACTTGATAGCATTTACTTGCAGCAAAATTTCGTATACTTAAATAAACTCTAGCTTTAATTTTCATCTTCGGAATATACGTTGTATACAATGTCTCAAAATTTCATGTCTCACGCTAGAAATAATCGACACAACTACTAACACTGGAGCTACTAGAGTGGTCAGAATTCGAAGAAGAGGGAGAAGAACACGATAGGCAATTTTGAAATTCGTTCAATCAGTCCTATGTGTTTTTCCATAGGTTGCACAGATTGCGAATCTTCCAAATTTTAAAACACTGCTCGTCGTAATTGTAAAATACTGTTTGTCTTGACAATTACATCTTTCACTCCCGTAAAACTTGGCCAACTTACTCTTAAAAGACTTGTCCGTTCTTTGAATCCAACAAATATGATCGTAACGTAACATTAAATTCATAAAATTAACAGAAATGACAGTTATCGTGTCTTTCGTTATGTACGCATATGTAGGTAAAGCAACTAGCTAGTTAACCCAAATAGCTCTAAACGCACAAATGAAAACTCCTGACCCTCGATACACGTGTTTCGCTTGAAACGTGTTTGTGGAAGACAGAAGGCACGAGGATAGAATAGAACCGAGCAGGTCCTTGAGTTACGAAGCTCGGATCAAGCTGCAACGATCTAACCATCGAATAGGCCGCGTGTCGCGGTCCAGGTATACCTGACATCGTTGGACGTCGTGTTCTTCGTAATTGGTTATCGGATCGGACGTGGCGATCATCGAAGGATGGTCGAGCGTATGTACGTGTCGTAGCTAGGTGCAAGGTTGAAGCGGCGAACATAATCGCAACACGTTGTCGACGTACGCGTAATACTGCTCAAATTACATGTGCCTGCGCATCCGATAATCGTGTCTTCAACAAATAACGGGCCGACGTTCTTGACCCGGCCATGCAATCGATGCTTCGATCGATCTTTTCCGACGATGGTAGGATCACCGAGGATGCTGTGACTTTTCATTAACGCCAGAATCGTCAGAGTGGTAAATATATTCAACGCGATGCCTCTCCTCTCTGGTAATGAACGATACATATGGGTCGTATGGGTTGTATCGATATCGTATTAGGCGCAAGATACGTCGATATCCGATAGCAATATATAAAATGCTGGCATATGTACAGTTCGTAACCGGTCAACCAGACAAGCGATGCAGTTTAGAGGTCTGCGGAAAGCAACCTAGTCAGCGTGTACTAACTTACCGAGAGTTCCAAAGCGAATCGCACCGTATTTAATCAAGATACTTCTTTTCGCGTTGTTCATGAACAAAAAGAATGTGAAAAAACCACGACCTTGGTCCGTGATTAAAATCTCCATAGAAATTCTAGTCACGTATCGAGCATATCGTTAGAACAATTAGCCGGTGAACGGAGCACGCGCGCTTAATAACAACCAGGCCAGGCCAGGTCATTGAAATTGCAGTGATCCGATGGATTTTCGCAAATTAACAGCGTCTAGCCCTGGACGATGCCTTCCTTCGAGCATCGAGCAATATCGATCGAAAATTGCCAGAGCTGCCTGACGATGAGTTCACCCTGTTCCGATAGAACTCACCACGGACCTATAATTTTCGACTTTAATACGGATCGTGGAACTAGGTCCATTCGAGCCCAGAGCAGCTCTGTTTACGTGGTCGTGGACATGGAAACATGTGATTCGAAATTGTAAGATATCCTAGGGAACAGATGCATAGTATCATTTGGCGAATTTGAAATTAGTCCTGGAACCTTTGATAACTAGATTTCACTCTGTTTAGAACGGATGGAATAGTAATCGACGAAAGTTTCGTATTTTGATAAGGTAGATAGCAACTAATAATTGGTATGAACGAGCTGCTTGATGATAGTATGGATGTTACAATGGCAGAATATACGCTATCACGACGAAGAAATAAACGAAGACGAGAATAGGTGAAATTGTGGGTAGACGGATACGCAAATCTCAAGTCGAACGGTGCTTTAAATGTACAGAGTAATCTGTACGGACTAAAGGTTGAAGACACTTAATTACGTATTCGCGGTGATTACGAGCGATCGAAGGCGAAGTGAAACGTACGTTTACGCTCTTGAAATTCTAGTCAGTCGATTCGTGTCAATATTTCATATCAGCATTCGTAAAATAAAAATTTTAGATACTTTCTGATAATTATTTGGTATAGATATTTTGGCTCGGTACGCGAATCGTACAAAATTTTTCGCGATTTCGCATATTTCGTTTCTCCAAACAGTTTTCAACGATTTTCATCGCGATATATAATATCTTTTAATAAATATTCGTCGTTTCCAACGTTTCGCTTTTAACCCGTTTTCATATAAACAGATCTTTGTCCGAAATTAAAAAGGCTTTCTAATTACGATCCGACGAATAATTACAGCCAACAACGCATAAATTCGTTGCTTAATAAAATACTCTTATTACCGAGTAATTTTTACCTGGCCGTTTCACCATGATCGTCGATTCGCATTATTCAACGTAATTTAACGTTAACGAACCCGATTTCGATATCAGGCCGTTTTTGTTCCCGGTTTCTCGTGGCCGGTTAAGATCCTAAGGGAGTAATTTTGTAATTAACCCGGTAAAACCCCTGGATGTTCGCAACGGTAGCAAGCAACGCCATCAAGTAATCCGGCTAGCGTCATTAGGGGAACTCGCGAAGATGAGGAACGTCTTTAATCTTAATTTGCAGCATGCAGCGACACGTGTGGGTCGCTTCCAAATGTTGGATGGTGTTAGTTCGCCGTGAAATAACTTGCAATCGCATTTCTATTCGAAATTAATCTAAGAATTTAATATGCGATTCGTGCTTTTACATTTTTCAAATATATTTATTTGCTTGACGAAATTGGTAAGTAAAATTCCAGTTATCGTTTTAATAACTAAAAGTATCTTAAATCCAGATGAAAGTATTTTATCCCAGAGAACGGTACACCTTCCTATATTCTTCTTCGCGCAGTAACAGTTTTTCTTCTACCAAACTATCCCCAAGATCACCGGCAAACCAAATCCAAACTTCCACTATATCCAATATGTTAAAACTTATCCTTCGCGATCCTATCGTGCAAACCCTGTGAAGAAATATCCATCCCTTTTAACGGCAACACAGCGACCGATAAAATTCCCTGCACATTCGATAGCTGTTTTCTTCTTTCTTTTTTTTTTTTTTTTTCTTTTATTTCTTGAAATCTAGAAACGCATCTGAATCTTGTCAAACACAAGACTCAGATATTCTTCGTCCGTCGAATGGACGGTGTAAGCGAATCGTCGAAGTAAAAGTGAGTCATCCCAGTGAAAACAAGACAAACATCGACGGAGCTTGTCGGTTCGTCTAAAGCAATTTCTTAATTAGACCAGCGGCCAGCCGTGGTTTATACGAACGAAATTAAAGGGGCCTGCCCATCGAGATTGAACTCCCAATGCGGCCGGTCGAAGCCGGTCTTAAATCAAGCCGCTGGCTAATTGCTATCGATATTTCATACATCGAAGAAGAAGTTGCCGTGTCTTCTTGAATCTTTAGAGCACGCGCCATGCGTTGGCAAAAAAGGGAAAATTTTGCGGCAAAAAATCGTCACGTTGGAAAAAAGAAAGAAGAAGAGAAGGAACGAGGTTGGAGACGATCCAAAAGGAGGCGAACCAGCAGCTGATTCACGTTCCCCTCTCTATTCCTCTTTTTCGTCCTTTTTTACGGCCTCGACGCTCTCGAAATTTATCCCATTCTACCCTGCAGACTGTAGATGGTGGCCAGGCCAGTTAATAAAAAGTCACGTCGCCTTTACGCTGCGTAATCAATTAGCGCATCGACACCTTGAGGCTCGATGAATCGATTCCCACCTGTTCGATTTCCCACGCTAGATCGACTAACGCTTAACCTATACGTAAATATATCACCTTCTTCCATTCTTCCATTCTTCCATTCTTCCATTTCTCTTTCTTTAGGAAAAATCTTGCGTATCTTTGTACTTGTAGTAACACGATAACCTGCTCGTACCACGTTCGACGAGACTTGACCACGTATTAACATCTTCATCGCCTTTCAACGGAGGATAAAACACGGACTTAGGAAAACAACTGGTTAATGTTTTACAGCTTCGTATCGTCTGACTGATATTTAATTCTGTGATCGAAGGAACTTGTGGCTAACGATAAAGAAGGCAGTGCTCGGTGAGTCTGGTTCGAGATAATGTTTTATGGCAGTGTATTTGACGGAGTATTCATTCATCGATGCAAAGCGAAGCGTGCCACGATGGTTACAGAGAACACCTTTTGCGTCGATGTGGCGATTAAATTCTCGGCCGACTTCTTGCCCGAATTCCTAAAATAATGCCAGCCTTTGAAAATCAAGGGTTATCAAGCACCTTCCCCCTTTACGTCAGCCTTGTTTCAAACAGTTCCTCCCTAATCGTGCCAGAACCGGAATACGGACGATCGAGATGCCGCTCTCGCGGCTCCTGATTACCTTTGCACCGAA
Organism: Bombus soroeensis; assembly: GCA_014737365.1. Taxonomy (NCBI): domain Eukaryota; kingdom Metazoa; phylum Arthropoda; class Insecta; order Hymenoptera; family Apidae; genus Bombus; species Bombus soroeensis. The sequence goes on along the minus strand of JACXIL010000220.1, from coordinate 476,758 downwards.
ATTAATCAGCCTAGAACGTTCATCAGATGCAAAGAGCATAATCGAACGATTAGGGTCGAGGATGTGTTTTTAGGCGCGATTAAAATTTTGACGAGCGTAAACCGAGAGAAAGGGAAGAATAATTAAAGGCTCGTCTTTTAATGTACGGTGTTGCTGCAAAGTACGAGGTATAGAAAGTACTCGTTGCAACACAGCAATTGGGATTTATTAATCGTTGTTACGATACGAATGAGTTCTATTTCTGTGCTTCCGTAGCATTACGATATTTCTTTCTTTTCAACGAAAGCTTTCGTTCACCAGCGTACAGTTGGACAGATTGTTTTTATAATATGTATAAAAAAATGTATCCACAGTTCTTTTAAGATATAATTACAAATATTGTTACAACGATTCTGTGATACGAAAAATAGTTTGTTTAAAAAATTACCACATTGTATATTGACCAGAAACGACAAACGCTACGGCATTTTTCTGTCTTTACGGGGGAAAAAACAAACACGAAGAAATTTCATTTTTCTTATAAGCCCTAATTATTATCGATCGACCCGTAATAAATCGAAGAAAACGATCCTTGTAACGAATAATCGAAAGAAAACGCCCAACGATGGCATGAAAATTCACTCTGCCTTGCGAACAGATTTTAGCGAAATAATCATCGATGCGTTCGCTTTGACGCGCGTTGTCGGTGATGGTGTTAAGTTGATACTAATTGTGCTGATAACAGGGCCGGGCCCGCGCCCGATCCGACAGATAATTTTCGATGTAATTAATAATAACACATATCAGATCGGTATCGCGGATAAGATATTACGACGAAGGGAACGTACGAAGCACAGGTGGTTCGCGTCGCGGAAGAGGCCTGTTTTAATATTCGTACGTCGATCGATCGATCTCGCTTGCATCCGAAAATTCGAGTTCCGTGCGCGTTGCTTTCTTTCCAAAATCAATTTTATTCCGCGAACAAATTGTTACCAAGCGAACATGGTATCGTTATGAGTTTTTAAACGAGGCGAAACGAATTAAAAAAACTACGTCCAACGTGTTCTTGACCTTTAAAGCGCAAAAGTTTCCAGCTGGACAGATCTTTTACTTTATGTTTCAAAAACGATATTGTTGTGTCTTTATATCCGATGTTGTTTCAAATTGCTTTAAAATTATTTATATCGATCTTAATTAATACTCGAACAAATGGCGTGGCGTACGAAAGAAAATATCGCCATTGAAATACAAAGTAAAAGACGTACGTGCTTGGTCGGGAAGCCCTTTGCACGCTGCTGCAGCTATTCTTCCTACTGTATCCTTCCATTCGTACGATACGATGCGCAGAAGCATCGAAGCAGAAGAGTATCGATCGCAGAGACTCGCGATCAGGTCGGAACGCTAATTACTCGAATTTTTGCATTTTCGTTATTCCGCCGTCACGTGAAGCTACATCTACGTAGTACCTTGTAGTATGGAGCCATAAAGTAAGATGTTATCGAGAGATTATGGTTGCTATCGACTTGGAGCGAGACCAGGTGGCAAACTAGCGTTCCCAACCCAAGGATATTTTAATTTTACCAAAATTACGATATCGTGTGCGCAGGATAAAGTGGAAAGGGAAGCGTATAACGTCGTTACCGACAAGGTGCTTTAATTAACGATCTTTGTCGCTAGTAAATGCGATCGTTGACATGAAGAACACGACGGTTCGACGACGAAAAGAGAATACCTTGGATGGATCTCGTTAGCATAATGCAAATGTTTGTCGGTAATCGATAACGCGAGATCGGCTCCTCTGGCACTACTACGCTTTTTCTTCACTTTGGCAATTCGTATTGTAATAACATCCGAGATTTAAACAATCTTTCGGCTGGTGCTATCGAGTCCTCGCTTAGCTGTTCCTTAATTGTTACGACGCGGCGCTATAAAGGCTGATAACATCTGCAACCGTGGCATAATTGAATATCATATAGTTTTTTACGTAACCGCTGTGCGTGAGTTTCGACTGTAAATTGGGGTTTAAGTGGATTGTAACAGCGGAGGCTTCTTATTCTCAATTTGTGCCTGGCGAAAGATTTAGGCGATCTTTGACAGGTTTCCAAGTAAACAGACCTGTGCGATAATTATAGGCAAAAGATGGATCGAGAATTATATCGCACTTTTGCGATTAGAGCAGATTATCTATCATTTTTTTATTATCTATTAAATATTCGTATAAAATTATCAAATCGTATTTATTTAAAACATGGTTCGATTTGAAGCGGAGGCCGGAGGCGTGCCTTTACCGAGTCGAAAACGAATTCCGACGGTACGTATGGTGACGCGAGCATCCTGCGTCGATCCCACACCCTGCACTCCCTAAAGAGATCCACAGCGAAATTACGAATTCAAGAATCCTTCGGGCACACCGGGTTCGAACCAGATGAATCTGTATAAATATTCTCGAGCGGATTCCTCAAGCGACGACCGCGATCTTCCTTTCCACTCCGCTTTGGTAGCCTTTCACCCCTTGCCTCGCTAAGTGGCAGCTAATTTTCGGAAGTACGACGCGCCGCTCTCAACTTACGATATAATATATAAAACTAAGGAAACGTAAATGTTTCCTTATTTTAAGCTACTAATGAAATAACGTAATTTTATCTGCGTTTTAATCTGGCAAATTGCGGTGGCCCAGGCGGCCGCGCCGAATCAATCGGGGACTGCCTTGTAATCGAGTGGCGCATTAATGCGTACTGTAACCCAGTTTACAGCGGCGCGGCGGCGCGGCAGCGCGGCGGCGCGGCAGCGCGGCGGCGCGTCGTTGATCTCGGCCGGAGATAGCGGACGCCTCTCGATCGATCGATAGACCGCGGCCGTCGTTCGGCTGTCGGTGTCGCGTGGCCGCCACACGACACGTCGTGCTGCCAGATAACGTGGCAAGATGCCAAAACGACGATCTCCGTCGGCGAACCACAGAGGATCGTCGCCTGTTGAACGCCGAGGAGCCAAACGGAAGCATCGAGCCAGCTTCCGATCGAACGATCGATAGAGAAATGAGCGTGTCCTTAAAATACCGTGCTCGAGCTACCTAAATTCGAGAAATCTAATCGAAGCTCAAGTAGAGAGGAACGCTCGGATTAATCCGAACGTGGCTTAGGTGGAAGAGGACGATTCGAAGGAATCTTAAGTCGAAAAAGGGGCAATTCAGGAAAGAGGAAGAAGAAGCGGCGGAAGAAAGAAAACGAGGCAGACAAGAAACGAGAAAGAGGAGAATGAAGAAGGGAAAAGAAAAGAGAAGAAAAGATAAACGGAGTTAGAAAGAAAGAGTAAAAAGGGGGCGAACAGGAGACGTTCAATTTCTGTCGCATCTGCCTAAATGTACGTTAGCCTATGATCATCGTTGGGCCCCGAGCCGATATTATATCTCCGAGGAGACTAAATATCGTTCGATTGCGATTTTTGGACAGGCATTATCGTGTACGTGTCACGATACAAGAAAGATGATCGCGCGCGCCTCGCCGATGGTCGAAGCAGCGCGCCATCGCCTCTTGCTTAGCCCCTCGTCCCGACCATTATCGATCTTCCGAGTGCTGAAATTGTTTCGCCGCTTTTAGGCCCGGCCCCGGGAATAATTGATAGGACGCGGCGCGTGCGCTGCATTCACCAAGGAAATCGCGGGACACCCGTCCAGCCGTTGTCTATCTATATGTACGTACGACCTAACTTGGGAATTTCAAGTATCCCAATCGCGCGAATTTGCCGATCGACGTTGATTTATCATCGATCGTTAAGGAATTCGCGATTTATGGCCCGTTGGAAGGAAGATGGAATTTGTTCGATACAAAATTGCAAAACTGTGCAGATCTTCCGTAGAGCGATTTAGTGACTACCGCGATACGTATCATCGATGAGTGTAGTCGTTTAACTGGATTTTTCTTTTTTCTTTTTTTTTTTTTTTTTTTTTTTTTTTTTTTTTTTTTTTTTTTTTTTTTTTTTTTTTTTTTTTTTTTTTTTTTTTTTTTTTTTTTTTTTTTTTTTTTCTTGCAGTCGCATCGAGTAATACGAAATCGATCGCTATAGTAGGTTATCGTCAATTTGGAGCTTCTGTTTTATCATTTATGGTCGCATTGGACCGGTGGTCGATTGCGAAAAATAATACACTCGTGGTAATTTTGGTATTCTCTTTTCGTAACTCTGTTTTCGTATTCTCGCGGAGAATTGTAATTGCCCAAACAGATCTTTAAAACGTTTTCAATGAGCCGCCCGTAACGATTATTCCGAGAGTTTCCCCAAGTGGTCATTAAGGAGTTACAAATTGCTCATTAGAGAGTATTAATTTACGAGAGATACGAAACGATGTCGATAACACGCAAATGCGTATCCCCTGGTGTGAATGATAAAAATATTTATTATGCGGAGCATGCAGTGACAATCTGATTACGATGCAAAGGGGTGTCTCTAAAATACCGGTATTTCGTGGCCGACATTTTAAAAACGCCTATATTACGCAGCAGCTGGAATATCGCGATTTTTAATCATGCAATCTCGTGCATCGTATATTATCGCCCGCGGAACAAGTATTATTTCGCTAATATTCCGAGCATCGGGCCACTTAATGTTGAAATATGATGTCATGCGCAGGGGGACAACTTTATACCGGGTGTTCCCCAGTCTGTACCCTGCCATCCTGAGAATCGTTCTTTTTATAAACTAATTTTTAACGTCGCGTCAAGAACCAAGACCGATTATTAGCGACGCACGCACAGTGGACGAAAACAAGACGACTTTTTTCTGTCTTCGTAATAACCGTCGGTTAGCTCTTCATGAAGACATAAATATTCTTTCGTTTCGTACTCGGCGATCGCCGTGTCTGTTGGTTATCCTCTCCTTTCTTTTCTCTCTCAACATCGGCGTACAAACGTACCGAGTGCTCGCAATCACCCGATGAAAAAATTATGCGAAATCTGTTTCGCTGATTGATCGTTCGCGATATTTTTTAGGCGACTTTTCTTTTTCGATATTACGTGTTCTCGCGCGAGCGAAATCACACGCGGATAACGCAGATGCTACTTTGAATATTTATTGCTTCGGTTACAATTGTTTGCGTGCGATTTATTTCTGTTTCGCGTGTGGATGAATCATCATCGGTAATTTTTCAATAATAATTTCTTCTGTTTCGGTCTTGCCACAACGCGCAGCTAATTTTACACCGTACAATAAAATTTGTAATCGCATACACTCCCGCGCAATAATCCTACGATATCTTTTACCCTTGGCAGATTAGTAATTTCAAATTGCCTCGCGTGTTTTAATCAAATTATTAATACGAGTGGCGGTATACCTTTCCACGTACTTTCTTCGCGATAAGTTAAAATTAAAACTGCATACAAGACTAGAACTGTCAAATCGAAATTTCTCGACGTCTTATCTTCTCAACGTTTGCCAATTTTGAAGCCGATGCAACGATCGTCGTATAAATTTTCAACGGTGGTACAACGATGTACGATGATAATTTGACAAGCTTTCGTTGCAACTGTAAAGGAGAAAACATCCTATTACGACGATTAACTGGAATCTTTAATCTTTAACGCTAGCTCGCGTTTAGATGAACGGCTGTACGGTAAATTAATAAGAATGAAAGTCGAAATTAACGCGAGGAACGGTATTCACCGTCAGAAATTGCACCGAATTATTCGATATCGTCGGAAGACGGGTAGTATCCCAAGCGTAACTTGCAGATAAATAAAATTCCACGCACCATTCTTCCTTTACTTATTATTATATTTAGTTCGCCTATGATGTTATTACCGATCTTTTTCGCCATAATGCCACGTATAGAGAATGCAAAAATTTTAATGCGACAGACTAGAAAAAGGAAATTTACATTTAGAGCGACGCTGTATAAGTACCAGCCATCATGGAAATTGGGCTGCAATTTCAAGACTCCAAAATGTGCCAGCGATACGGGGAGAGGAGAAGATCGCTGCACGCCTGTGATTACGAATGCTGCTGCTTTTTATTCCACTTTACCGTGTTACGATAAAACCGACAACTCTCGCATCTTCGTCGATAGGCATCGAAACCGTCCACGACCGAATTTGAAATTTCGCGTTGCAGGTGTAATTTCCCAGGATATTATTTATCGCGTATTATTCCTCGAGCAAAAGGTTTATCGTTATCGTAAATAACGTTTCTAGGAATCTTCTTTAATTTCGTGCGACGAAACGAAACGTGCCCGTGTCGAAGCGATTAAACATCGATCCAAGTTCTTTGTTCGATCCTATCTTCTCTGATCGACCTTTCCCGTACTCTTCGTTCCATTCAGCGATCAAATTCGATCAAAGAACCACAGATACGCTCCTAATTACTCTGCTAAACGCTCTGCATTACGAAACCAGGATCCATGATAGTCGGATGTTTGCGTTATGAGGATGGGGCGCGTCCGAAAGAGCAACGCGAACATTGTAGAGGCAATCTCGTGGCCATCGCTGCATCGTCGTAAGAGAGGACCTCTGTTCGAGGCTACCGGGACACGGGAGGTGGCTAATAGGCATTCGTGATTTCGCGTGCTTAGATTTTTAAGGGCAGGTGAACAGATCCCAGGCAACTGTCCCCTCGGAGGCAAACATCGAACCCTCCCCATTCCATGTTCTCTTCTTCTCTCCTTCCCTTTGGCTCGCCGTCCCGTGTCCACGGGGAAACGACGAATAAAGAAGAGAGCACAAAAAGAAAAACGGAGAAGAAATAAAAGGTGAACGCGTATACGCACGATGGTGTCGAGAGGCCTACGGTGTCGCGTTCGAGCCCCGATTCCTCGCTGAGAGCGAAAGTAGGCGGCGCCCCGAAATTTCGCATTGACTTTCTATGAGCTCTGTATACCCGGTGGCATTCATAAATCGTCCGATGGAGAGTGGGGAGAGGGTTGATCGAGTCGACAGGGAACATGCGGAACACGTGCCCTCTTTCGTGCGTGCGCCGCGCGACCGGTATCTTGATAGGGGGACGTGTGTCTCGAATCAAGGGTGCCGTCTTCGGAACTGCGTGCCTTCCATTTCAACGGGACGTATATACCCTACTATTCGTAAACCATAAGACATTCGGTACAAGTTCTCTTACAGGAAAAAAAAGCGATACGTTATCGATTCTGAGTAGGCTATCGTTGGATTTTAATGCTTGCATTACCGAGAACTTAGTTTTGGACAGTAACGTTCAGTGGCATTCCTACCGCGAGCAAACTATTGAACATACCGATGAATTACCGAGACTGATCCTACTGACGAATTGCTGGAATTATTATGCACGTATGTATATGCAGTACGTCGTGGAAGCAAATCGTCATTGGACAAGTAGCCGCGATCAGTATTTCTTGCATACTAGTTCAGTCTTATTATTTTACTTTTTAGTAGCTTTTAATGATTTTTTTCTATAGGGTATAAGTGGACGTTACAATTACAAAATGAGATTGACACTCGATAGACTATGCCTCGAAGATTTTATTACGGCTCACGTTTAAGATTAGTAAGTGTACCATAACTTACGGATGAGAGTGTATTATTGGGTGCCCACTTGCGGCGCCAGGGCACTTTCGCAGAGGAGGAGGTGAATACAGCGGTCCTAAATTTGATGGCGGATCGAAGTTTGTAATGCGCACGTTTTAACATACTTGGCGCCGCATCTGTCGCTTAAGTTACGTGACTGCGGGCAAGTATTATGTTTCAATTTGAGATTGGCGTGATTGAAAAAGTATGTGATACGTTAGCCCGGAATTTTAATTTAACGCGTCACTCGAAGTCAAAAAATCTACAAAAAATTCTCGCGTCCTCTTCAATCGTTACCACCGTCTTCTACGCTTAGAAATCTATGAGAAACAAACTTTTGTATCTTTCGTTGTAGGATTTTCCAGAATTTATCGAATGGTTATACTCTATTTTAAGATCTCTTCTCCTGTCTATCTTCTTTTCTAATGTACCGATCAAAGTTTGCCACTTAAGTCGGACGATTTTTTATCGATCTAACTTTGCCGTTGTTTCTTATACTTTCTTGTTTTATACGCGACGTCTTTAAACGTATTATAACGTATAATACCGGAATAAACTATAAAACACCGAGGAAAATATAAACGTAAATAAATTATAAAATGTCGAAAGGATACGGATACGTGTAAATTTCAAAATTACGCTTCTTCGTTAAACATTAAAGAGAAAAGCAAAGATCCTCCGCTCTTCGATTACACAATTTTACCAGAAATGTTAGAGAATCGCGAAGGTAGCGGCCAGTTTCCATATAAAAGGAATACTTCTTCTTGCGGTGGTTAATTGAAACGACATTGTGACTCGTCGCGGTATTCAGTCATTCAAGGGCACAAACCGTCGCGATATCCGTGCTGTACGTGTCGATCGGTTCAAAGGATCGGCAAGACGACTTTTTGCGCCAGTTTTAACGCGGATTTGTCTGCGAAATATGCTCGAACGGAGAACGTTCTCGTTCGCACAACTATGTCGGTTTCTTCGTCTTGTTCAATTTTTCTTCGACTCGTAGCTTTTTTCGCGTTACGTATCACGATTACAACGAAATATCTTTTTGTTAGACCGCTCGTGTTTAAGCATTTATGGAAAATTTAGAATATACACAGTTGCTTGAATCGTGTTTGTCAAAAAATCTGTAACTTTCATATTATTTAGTAATTTCTCTTTTTCGTAATACCAAAGTATTCGATATATTAAATTCAAAGGAAGAATTTAGCAGCACAGTGTTAAAAGAGAATTTGTGGAGAAGAAATAGCATGAAATCGAAATGTCGGATAAACGTGTATCAGGTGCATGTTAAAGAGGGCTACGTTATTTCTACCTGTTGCTCGTACCGGAAATACGTAGATATCTTACGTCAGTTTCTAACGAACCTTCGTCCTTCGAGCCCGGCCCGTTTCTAGGCGAACATTCGGCTTTTCCGTAATCGGGTTCTACCGACTGGCAAAGTAAATTCAGGGTTCCGACAGTGATTACGTGTGACGTGCGTGGGCTATGATTATGTTTAAAAATCACCCATCAACTTTGCCCGCTTTGTAGCTTCTTTTAAACGCCGCTTATTAAAACCAACGGGCACGGCCGTTGCGACACTCGAAATTCAGGGAAACGAGGAAGATCGTCTTCCTCCTTTTCCTCTTAATCTAGAATTTAGTCTACGACCATTATTTCAATATGTATTTAACTCGTGCCCGAATTTCTTCGTATTTTTCCCTCCTCCTTTTATTTTCATTTCTCCTTTATACCTGATACGTAAATTTTTAACCAATGTGATCTAATTTAAAAAAAACATGGCCTATTGAACAGTGCGAACAGCGCTGTGGAAATCGTAAAACAGAATCAAGTAACTTACAATTTAACTGGACAAGTCGACTTAATTCGTCGAATGAAATCATTTGGTCTAAAAAAAAAAAAAAGACTGACATTCTAATCACATGTCTTGGTAAAAATTTAAGTTAACGAGCCAATTGCCAAGTGGCTAAATGATCTATAAGTGTAACAAAATTGTTTCGTACAAACGGGGTTATAATTTTCAAATTTTACGAAAATTTACTTATAATTTTGCTCTTACGCGCGATACATCAGGTGCGTATAATCGTTAGAAATCTTGTCCGGCGTCATCGCGTTATCGAGTTACTACGTTGTCAAGCTTAATTTGACGCAAAACAAGCAATTAATCTTTTTCAAAGGTACCCTTCCACTCGTCTTAATTGCAATCTTATAAATTGCTTTGGCGTTTCATTTGTCAGTTTTCGTAACTTCTCTTTAATTACACACGCTTGCTTTGTGCTCGTACGTTGCACGAATGATCATTCGGCCATGATTAATTTCTTCATCTTGGAACTTTCGTACGGGACGAAAGTAAATTAGGGAAACTTTAATTTGACACGAGTAACGACAACATTTACATACATCGCAAAATGTTGTAAAAAATACACTGCTGCATACAGTATCTCCTGGATATTTCATATAAAAAATAAATTGTACACGCTTCTTCGGCCGAGAAATTCTTAATGAAATTCCTACGTAATATACGTATCCAAGTACACGTTGCGCGGATAAGTATAGTCGTCAAAGTTGCGTCAAAGTTAACGTTGTAAAATATGTTTGTTACGTATCGCGGGACATTATTCAAATTTCTTTTTGATCGAAAGTAAACGTTGAAGCGAAATAGAAGGAAAGAAAGGAAAGAAAGGAAAGAAGAGTAAGGCAGCATACAATTAAGGATAAAGATCAAAGAGACACCATGAAACGCGAGAAATTAAAAGTACGCCGAGACTAACTTTTTCGACACGGAATGCGTGTAACGGAAAAGAATTAATGGAAAGTAGAAAAAATCGAAAAGATAATTCTCCTTCCACCTTTCGATATAATCTTTTTCTCATTTGCTCTACTTGATCACCCTCTTTTGTTCTCGCTTCTTTTCCCTTTCTTCTCCCCTCTTTTCATCGAGAATTTCCATTGCTCACAGGCGAACGCGAGACGAAATCAGCCGGCCGCGTCCAGGTAACGCAATCGCTTTTGTTTAGAGCGTGCAATTTCGAAGGTTGCGCTCGGGTTTCTTGTCGTTTAAAGGGTCTGCGTGGCCGGTACCTGGGGGCCGAAACAATTTACCGGGGATCCGTCTAAATGGTTCGCGCACGAAGTGTCATTACGCTTCCAAAAAATGCTCCCTGGCATGGTCGCAAAGGGTGGTCCTAATGATACGGGCACACACACGTGCCTTCTTCTACCGAGCATCGTTGCCTGTCGATCATTCACTCCCCTGACTTACGCTTAATGTTATACCATACTATATATGTGGAATGGAACTTGTATCCTTCGAACAGACGAAGCAACTTTGACGTTTTCAATAGAGAAAGTAGAAAAGAATGTTTAACGCGGTTCCTTGATATTATTTATTTATGTACGAAGCGTAACGTACATAACGTTAACATACAAGGTAAATAGAAATCAATTTACCTTTCGGTATTTCATTACGAGATAATAAACTAATGCTTCGTAATTTGTCCAGTATGCCACTTGCCTGATCGTCTAATCCGTTCGAATTGTAGGTTCGTTAAAGCGGTTAATGTTTAGTGGATTTCGAAGAAAAAGGCGGCAGACTTAGTATTACGTCGCGATTAACGACTTTTCCTTAGTTTCACTGTGCCAACTCTTTCACCGAAGCCCCGATGCATTTGCTTCCGCATCGTGATTTGCAATCTCATTGGAAATTGCTAATGCTCGACGAGACGAAAGTTACGATTATTTGACAAAAAGTCACTTTAAAAATAGGACGGATGACGCTCGATATTTTGAAAACTGTATGTAACCTTAAAAACTGTGTAAATAGTTTTAGGAAAACTAAAAAGTTATTAGGATGCGACGAGAGCGGAGTACGCGTCGCTGGTTGCTCTTCCGCAGGCGCCTGTCGAGACAAGCGCGATGAAAATATCCTTAACCCTTCACGACGCTGTGTTACTCAGAAGTTACGTATACGCGTACGTTTGCATAAATTTTATTTTGTTCTCCTATATAATCACGATGAACGAGTCGGTCAACTTTGTCAAAGAAAACTGAGACGCTAATCTGTGTATCCTAAGGAACAGTACATCGTCTACTCTGATATTACAATTGAGAGATTTCCAATATATAAAAAAAGAAACAATTAGTTTGATCTCCGAGCGCCCCGAATGTCCGAGAAAATCTGAGAACAATTGATTTTAAAATATAAAAATTTATTTAAAAATCTCCTATCATCCGACAAAGATACGACATATTTGAAGTAGCTGTCATCGTTCGAAACACCCGAGAACTTTATTACCACTCCACGCTCTCAATCTCTTTTAACCACCACCGAGATTCAATCCTCCGTAAACCATTTCTCACTGCGTGTCATCGGTACGCGAAAACTGCGCAAAGCTAAATCTCTTCAAACAGTCGTTCATCAAAAATCAATCTCCGCCGTTCGACCCAAATTATAAGAATCGCATCGAACCAGCTTCGTTCGACGACCACCTGCTCGAGTCGCCCTTGTCTTGGTTACATTAACATACTTGAAAATCCATCTCCGTGTACGCGACTCTTGGCAGTAAGCACGCGAAAACGACGAGGGACAGCAATTCGAGTTGGCAATTCGAAAATCACAAGGTTCGCCCGCGGAAAGGGTGCACTTTCGCCTTCGGCTGATGTACATACGAGCGACACCTGTGCCCAACATCCAGCCAAAGTGTGTAATGAGCACAGCTGTGTGTCGACGTTTTGCTCGTCGCGCCTTTGCTGTTCTCACCACCCGGTATCTCTGGCGCGACTAATCGCGCTCCGATTTCGACATTGTTGCAATTTTCGCCGAAATCCCGTGCCTGCGTGCGAAATCTATACTGTAGCCCACTCGAATTTGAACTAAAAACGCACTGAATCTTCCTTATTCATCACCTGTCCCTTTAGCAGTTGTTTTTATCTTCTTCATTCTTCTGAGACGGCTCAATCGAAACGACGCTCGAGTCCAGTTTTGACAGAAAGTGTACCGGGATCTTTCTTTCTCTTCGGTTTTCTTCCTTTTACCTTTTCTCGTTCTTCCGAGACAGCTCAATCGATACTATGCTCCAATTAAATCTCGAGAAAAAGTAAATCTTCTTTCTTCGTCGACTTTTTCATTTTTCTTTCTTTATTCTTCTCTCCTTTATCCCTCTGAAACAACTTGATCGATACGATACGATACTCCGTTTGAACGTAAACTAAAAACGTACTGGTCCTTTCCGCTTCTGAATCGTCGTTCTTACTGCTTTCGTTTATTTCATTTCATTTTACTTTATTCTCCTTCGCACGATGTTTTTCCCTTTTTCAAAGGAATTTCGCGTGGCCCATTATCACCGTTCGTTCCAGCATTTGTGCAATTTTGTTGCAGCGATCGTGCACTGTTGGCACGCATGCCATCGAAGATCGCGGGCAAATCCTCGGAACCAGAAGGATTTCGTGAAACAGCGAGAGAAAAAAGGGATAAAGGACTGTGCAACAGGACTGTTGCGAGTAATACCGAACCCTTTGGGATATAACACGTGAACAATTCTTTACTTTGTACTTTAACTTGTTCCTTTTTCTTAAATCTTGAGAATGATGCAGAACGACGAACGAGGTATACATCGGTCGCGTAGGGTTTTGCTTCGGTTTAATGACTGCTGATCGAACCGGGCGCAACATTTTTGACAGCATCGTCCGATTTTCCTGGATCGGTGAAGGCCTTTCAAAGCCCGAAAATTGCAGTATATTTGCAGTATATTTGCATATCTCTGTATAGTCGCGTACCTTGTGATTTTATAATTTTTCATCAAACAAGATAATCGAACAATTCGTAGTTTGGAAAATTTTGATAAGAGTATCGGTTCGATCGTGTGCAACGCTGTACAATTAGCTATAATTTATACAGTGACGTTGAGATACTCTAAAAAGTCGCAAAATGATCCTGGTATTCTTTAGAAAAGAAAAAGGAAGGCAATTTCGGAGAATTGATCGAGGAATTATCTGTTCGTTTCTTTTACTTATACAGCGTTCACGAAGATACGCAGCTCACGAAAGAAGCTACGAACGAACGAGTAATTCTTACGAAAGGAGTAATGAAGCAATCGATATCGCGACAAAAATATGGCGTGTGAGCGTTCAGAATCGTACACGCGTCGAATTTCGGAACACCTGTGGTTTTATAATTGCATCCTCTCACCTCCAGCCTATACTTAGGGGGCTGAAGAAATTATCGCGCATGTAGAAAGTGCCCAAAAATCACGGAAATTCTTATTCACATCATCCGCCGATAAAACAAACGCAACAACCTCGAGAAGATCGAAATTCGCTCGCTTCGACGAACCACCGTCGCTATTACGTGAAATTGGATTTACTCGATGATACTCATCTCCTGAAAATTAGTATCGTAACGCTCGACGGGTCAGATTTTGTTTCTTGCAATGATATATCGGATTTTTGACGTATCACTTTGGTAAGAGGTTTTATTTCAAACGTTTCTCCGCCCTAGTATGCTATTTCGTCGTCTTAATGTGAGTTTTGTCGATGATAAATTATAGGTTTCCACGGTAGAAAAGGTTTGAGAGGAAATCGCTATTAAAAGCCGAGTCGAATACGTCGTTACTTACGGAGGACGTTACTGGTATCGTATTAAAATTTATTCGACATGGCGTAATGTCGAATTTCGTTGTGTTTAAAGGAAGATGACGACGATGATCGAAGTTTCTTTGATTCCTAGGTGGCCTAAAATTTTCTAGAAGATACAAAAGGTGCGATATCGTTTTCCTCGATCGTAAGATATACTACGTTTTTCATAAAACTCGATCTCTCGCAAGCAGAATTTTATTTACTAACGAAAGATAACGGTCGCAGCTGGACGTTCCATTTTAATCCGCAAGTTACAATTTTTACTACAAAGGGATCATTTGCTGCCGATATAATGCTGTAATTTCTCGTAAAATTTGATAATATTTACAATGGTGAACGAACAAAATAAAATAAAATAATCGAAATATACACAGATACGGGTACGTAACTTCCAATAATCGTAAAAATATCTTTTGACGTTCGTCTTGACAAGCCAGTCTATATTGTTATTATTATATGTTTCATTGAAATACGTTCGTAAATTCGAGATAAACCCCTGTATAACAGCAACCCGCGATGCTTCCTTCTACCATCGTCGATGTGCAATAATCGTGTCGAAGCAAAGTACCGTAAGATTTTAACGCCATTCGTACGATGTTGTGATTTGTGCAATCCCCGTTATTTCTTTTAAATTCTTTAAGCAATATTTAATAGATGAAAACGTGGAACAATTCGTTTCGTTTATTACGTTACGATCGATTATCCGCAAGTACGTAAACAGACTGAATCTGTTTTCTATAAGTAACCTTACTCCGTAACCATCGAGATTGTCAGCCGTTTATGCGTTAGGGTAGCCACCCTCTTTATTACGCGACCCCTGATTTTGTCCTCGTCAATGAACACACTCGACTTTAGGGTCACGATTATTCATCCCGCGTCATTGAATACCGAGTGCTGGTAAATACCGGTGATGGTATCTCTATGATGTTTATAAATCTCGTGTGAATTATTTAAAGCGAATATTCGTTGGATGTAGCAATTAGCATTTGGTTTTTTTTTCAGAATTGAAATCCAAGTACAGAAAATTGTATTTCATAATATTTAAATATCATCGATATTGAAATTTACACGCTATAATATGATAATAAAAGAATACAATAAAATAGTAAATTTTTAACTCTCGGGTTTCTCATTTTCAATCCGCATCGAAATAGTTATCGAAAGAGACGTAAAATACATAATCCGACGAGTTTAAACTAAAAATGAAAAACGCGTAATGTAATAAATCCGAGATTAAGAATTTCGAGTAATTTAATAAATTCGCCATGCGAATAAATAAATCTGGCTAGGCATCCTTGGGGATTCGATCGTTGCCGCATCAAAGCGCAATCTGCAGAACAAAAAAGATGAAGCAAGTACGTAAAAGCATCTTTAGAGAACCGTGATGATCGCGTTTCGCGCTATCTATCTTTCTCCGCGGCTGTCACCCCCTCATTAGGGATGGTAAGCCGTGGAGTTGTATCGTACGTCACGTGGCACGCGGATCCCGGATCAACAGGGGCTTAGTGGCGGATTACCGGTGCATTCTGCTACTACCAGATAACACTGTGTAAGTTGTCAACCGTTCACACCAGTTTTCGGGGGAGCGTGCCTGTCCTCTCTGTCCGCGTCGCTCGAATAATCAAACTGCTCCCGCGCCTCCTTCGCTCGTCATCCCATTTCGAATTAACCGGATCGTCCAAAGAGATCGGAGATATCGTTCGGTTCGTAATTGGATGATTTTCATGGGGAACGATCCTCGGCTGAAAGTAAACGATAAAACCGCGGATAAACGCAGCGACACTCTCACGATCGCTGATTTTCGGTAGCGTTTTTCCCTCTCCACGTGCCGAATTCGCTCGCAGTTTACAAAATATGCACGTACGCCGCCGATAACCGGTTACGTAAGGGTGAATGGGCTGGTTGCTTTTTCGAACGGTGTTACGCAAGGGAGATCGTTGGAGAAACAATAGAAGGTGGTTAGAGATCGTGTATTTGAAATTTCTCTGCAGAGTTATTCCGCTGGTTCTTCGCTCGTATCGTTGCTGGTTGTGCGTTGTTTTCACCTTTTCTGATCAGCGAAGAGAACGAGCGACGTTCGATACGTCGTCGCTCTATTCCATTTCCTCCCGATTCAAAAGCCGACGAAACGATCGTAAATATTCGTAAATTTGGTTATACGGTAGACTTTTTCGCTTTCCGTTCTTTTTATTTTTTTTTTTCTTTTTCTTATCAGCCGATAAAAGAAACAACGGTTTCTGCATTGTTGCGCGAAAATTAAACGGCAGCTCAAAGTGGATGGAACAAACGAACAGATTTCTCGGGCACCAATCATTCTCGTTTTTTCGCCTTTCTGGATACTGCATCGGTATGAAAACCTGGTCGAAACACGATTGTCGAATAAAATAAAAGATCGCACGTACGTGCGTGCTGGCCCGGGTAGAAACGTTTTAAGTATCCAATTAAAGGGCCGGCTTTCCTTTCGTGCTTTAATTGGATGGTTTTCGCGGCGCGAGTTGTTTCCGGTACAAAATTGCAGTTTCGGCAAAACGCGTTTATGCCGTGTTGGAATGATCGACATTCGTCATCCACGCGATAAAAGTAGCTTAATAGAAGCAGAATGGAAATTGGAGAAACAAGCTAAATCGTTTCAAACCCTTAATTTCGAGAACAAGGTACTTTTCAGACACGCGTCCTTCTTTCTCATATTCGTTAGATACACGTTCAAATCGTAGAGAACGTTGCAAAGCCCATCTTCGAAAGTGGTTCTTCGATCGTAACGGAGAATCGAACGAAGATTTGCCAGAAGCGAAACGCTACGATAGCTGCAGTCTCTTTCCTCTTAAATTCCAGTTACTCTTTGGATTTAATTTAGCGTCGTACCCACGAGTTTCGCGTGTTACGTCACGTTTGGTTACGTTTCCGTTTGCTTCTATCCCACGAAGAGTCTACCTGGGTCGTATTTTGCGGAGACCTCGCTCGCGATTAATCCGCCGTCGTAAGTCACTGGAAGGATCATTTTCGATACAGAAATCATGATTTCGACCACATACCCCATACATTTTGTCACGGCGACCGCCAACGAAACGCAGCAAGGAACGACGGTCTCTCCTCGTGGTTCTTTTTTTTTTTTTTCGTCGGTGGACGTCGCGCGAGCAACGAGCTCGTCCTTTCTTTCCTTCCGCTGAAAACATTCGGGGCAACCGTGAGCGAGCTCGAACAATTTTAATTCCTCAATCGTGGCCCGCTCCGCTTCGGAAGGTAACGACAACGAGAACCGAAGGGAGAAAAGGAGAGACGGCGACTCTCGAAGGAGAAAGAAAGAAGGAGAGGGTCCGTGTGCGCCCCACAAATAATTGGGCAAAACTGCTTCTGGCGAATAATTACTCGAATGATTGAAGGCACAGGATACTCCGCGTCCCTCTTCGTCCTCGATCCCCTCTTTCACCGCGAACGATCTCTCTAACGAAAGGCCAACGAAATCCAAGAAATAAGCGGAAGCAAAAAGGCCGATGCACTTTGCGGTTTGCGGCTAGCGACGGACTCGAGTCCGATCGAAACGAGTTCCATCGAACACGGCAAAGTTACGAACGGATTTATTCGGCGAGGTAAATGGATCTGCGGCCGATGGTGTACTCTTGCAGTTCGGAATTGCAAGAATTTTTGTCTTTTTTTTGTCAAGAAGACAAATTTCGCGGAATACGCGGGAATCTTTTCTTTTCTTTTTTTCTTTTTTTAATTTCGAGATTGCTTCTTCTTTCCTTTGTATTTTCTACTCCTGAACGATATATTTGGATAAGGCAGGATTATGAAAACTCCTGATCTTGACGAATTTAACGAGTATCACGTTGTTTATGTTGTTTGGAAAGACGTTTATCATGGATAAAGCTAGTGACGGTGTGTATTACGTCATTCGGTAAGAAACTAGCAAATCAGACGTTTCTTGAAAATAGAATTATTTTAGTGTAAAGTGTCCGGTTCGTTTAAGGTTTTATTCGGTCCTCTGAATTACTCAAAGGGAAACGTACACAAATATCTTCTAATCTAAAAGAGGTAATACATAAAATTACGTATACATATATCGTGTACCTGTACAAGACGTTATACAATCGGACAATATACATATAATGTGTAATACAGTAGTACAGTAATACGGTACAATACAGTAAATTATTGTATACAATGCAAGGAATTTCGTTCGCTACCATCGTGGTGACACGTTCTTGGCCAATTTCTCCGTTCGATCGGAACAGCGAGATTTGTGATTTGCGAACGTGTGACGATAAATCAACGAGCCGAGACAAATTAACAGCAGAAACACGATGAATAGCTACGACAGGAAAACTCTGGTCTCCGAAAGGAATAAATCGTATATTTCGGGATTTTCGTGGGAATCTGTTCGAAGCTGTCGCTAGCCAGATCCTCGAAGTACTTCTTTTCCGTGGCTGTCGCGCGGAATGGCCGGATTTTTTGCCCCCTGGAAGGACGAATCCCCATGATGCGGCGGCGGCGGCGGCGGCGGCGGCGGCCCTTCGAATCCAGCCGGCGAACGGATTTAATTGATATTGCCCCGGCCCGTCGACTTTTAATTCGTAATAAATTTCGATCATGCGCCGCGAGATTTATGAAGTCACATCGACCGGCCGACTGTCCATCTTTCTAGCCCCGCGCCAGAAAAATTCACCGGGCAACGGAGACTTTGGCGACTTTATGGCAACTGTCACTCGGCCTCGATTTACGATTCGATCACGGTGACGCGAGGGGACGTTCTAAATTTGGTGCTGAACGCCGACCATTCGTCGCTCCACCGGTATACCTAAAAACGTAATGATTTTTATACTCGGGGAATTAACTCGAGTCAGGAATAATAATTATCGCGATGATAAGTTACGGGGATATCGGCCTGTGTATAGAGACTGGGAAGGGATATCGAAGAGACGATTTGGAAACGAACGAGTTGCTTGGCGAGTCGCGTGAATCGAAACGTTGTTAACGCCGCGCTGTTTGTTATACCTTGAGGATGCTGTTGCGACCGAGAATCTCAATAGAGATTATCGAACCTCGTCTACCGTCCCAATGCGAATCGTATCGTGGTCTCGAAAAATGACGAACCGATAAGAAAATCAAAATCGCTCCAAGGATAATCGTTGGAAATGCGGAAGGAAAGCACGATGTAACGATTAAGAAAGCACGAGCGGTCGAACCGACTCCAGATATTAAGAATACAATGTACAAAGAGGCGGAGCGAGGACAATATATCGCGGCTGTGAGATCTCGTTCCAGTATCGGTCGCAGATTTTCCAGCGATGGCTCGCATTCTGCATGTCACAGACGAAACGACGATCGTTCTACTCAGGTGCACGCGGCGAGAGCACCTGTGCACGGGCCAATCAGACCGAATTCGCTCGCAGTGCCGCATATATCTCCGTTAACGCGAGCACCAGGACCGATCGGAATCGGTGAGAAAGGGAGAAGGAAAGCGTGAAAAGGAAGGTGAAAAGAGAGGACGAGGCGAGAGCTCGGGGCGACTAACGAGAGAGTAAGAAGACACCGACTACGGGCCCCAAAGGCAGCAGACAGCGGCAAATTGGGCCGACATATTTCAGCTCCCGATCCATTTGCAGTTTCGACGTAAAACCAGTCGTTGGAATCCGGCCGCGGACGCGAAATTCTTACGAAACGCCTTAGGAACACGATTCATTTTGGACGAAAATGTCCCTCTCGGCTCCCTCGTACGCCAAACGAAAAGCCGATTTTTACGAGGAGTAAACGGATAGCGGCCAGACACGGACCTTCCAACCGTCGGATTTAGCACCGTCGACACGAGAAGTACGGTGATCTTTCTACGTTTACGAATACGGGCAATTACTTTTATAAATACGTTATACGCGTTATACGACATTTTTTGAAATTTTGTTGCCACTCTAACGAGTCACGATCCTCGTTATTATAACGGTGAAATCTGAAAGCAACGCGAAAATGTAAAAGTTGCGAGACTCGTGAGCGTGACTACGACCCGTACATGCAAGTTACAAGACATTTACTACACTTACATTTAGTGAAAAATTAGTTACCTTACGTACATTGTGGTAATCTTGGATATACAATTAGCGTTAAAGTGTATCTCGCTAAATATCGTGGCTCGTTGATATGGCAAACGGGTTGACTGTTGAAATACCTTGACGATCTTCGCGATGCACGCGTGTACGAATGCAAGTTGGACTACGTCTAACAACGACCGCTCCGATTACAGCTAGACGTTGCTCCTATGGTGATATTTGGTGCGCCGCGACTATGATTCGATCTCGTCTTCGTTCAAACAGACGAACATCGCGAATAATTAAGCGTAAATAAGTTTCCAAGTGTGTCGAAATACTGGATCGTTTCGATGCTCGAGAGGGAACGAGAAGACGTTGGATAGATTCGTTCGATTAGATGCGTAAAAGTAGCAATCGATAGGTTAAAACGTTGTAACGATATTGAGAACTTTGATACGTTACTTGTATGTTCTTGAAATGTATCCGCTCGGTCTGACAACGTCCCCTTTCGTTCGTTGTCATTTGTAAAATCAAACCAGGATATCGTAAATATAATTCGGGAACATAGTTAATATATTATCGCGTTGACACTATCGTAATAACGTTTCGAAGAGGCGCCAGATGCGCCAATGTCACGCTCCATAGATCAGCCACCATGGCGCACCATGGGGTCCCATCGCGGCTCGTTCGTACCACGCTCTTCTGGGATGCTAAACTACCATCGTGTCTCTGTTTCGCGCGATAGCTCCTGGCTATCGGTTGTCGGTTGTCGAAATGTTTGCAAGCTTCTCGTCGATAATTCTGTCAGGATATTTACGAGAAAAGGAACGATATCTAAGAGTCATGCTATTTTCGATCTACCTACGATAATCGCTACTATTCCTTTAAATATTATGAATATCGATTTCACGGTTTGCCTATAATCTTGAAAGAACCAACTTTTCATCGCCAGTTTCAGTTACTATCCGAATTTGCATCTACTTAAGCTTTATATTATAGCCACGGATAATACGATAATATATGTCACAAGGATATCGCAAATCTGGACCTGGTATTTTATTTTAAATTCCAAACATTTTTCAAGCCCCGTCCGATCTGTCTAAAACAAATTTCTCACCACTCGATTTTCCTCTTTAATTTTGAATCGTTACAAATGCTGAAACTTCAACGCTTTGGAGAATATCAACTTTCGCGCTATCACGATACTATTCTGCTGTACGTTATGACATCGCATTCGTGAATTCATATAAAACACGCCGTTTACCACTTCTATTTTAAGCAATCTCAAGCCCAAAATTCTCCACGTAACGAGCACTATCCTCGGTCCGATCGTTCGATCGGATCGGTTCGCAAAAAGACGCACGCATCGACTAATGTCCTTAAAAAAGCCTGTCTCAAAAACAGGCGGAAATTTCAAGAACTCCGTCTCCCCTCGCTACTTGCCGATACTTGCCGTCACATTAACGAAAGGGGCTCGTTACGAATGCTTCCAGCCAAAATTCCACCAGCCAATTGTCCCGCTGATATCATCGACTATGCTGACGTATCGCTAATTTAATTACGTTCCTCGATCGGCCTCTTCTCTAAATAAACGCGCGTAATTGAGTTAGTCGCGCATAAATCCATCCCATGCGCCACTTTGACGTCTTTGTACGCACACTTGCTCGGCAAAGAATTCGAACACTCGTAGACATTCTTTACGAATACGTCGCGTGTGTTGTGCGAAACGTTCCAGAATTTCATCATCGCTGTAAAGCCTGCAACGCGATGGATATCGATGTTACGCTGTTTATTACGAAAGCGTTCGCATGGAGGCGACGATTCTATAACGAACGATACTTGGATCGTATAATCGGTACGGCGTATGTGTTATGTCGCGTGAAAGAAAGCTAACGTGTCACGAACGTCACGATTATATCGGTAAAATGTGCGTATACGTGACAGTTTTCCATGATTAACGCTCAAATACATTGGTATACCAGCGGGGCGTCTGGTAATCGACGATCGGCCTAAACTAAAACTAAGTCGA
This sequence comes from Bombus soroeensis, assembly GCA_014737365.1. Classification (NCBI taxonomy): domain Eukaryota; kingdom Metazoa; phylum Arthropoda; class Insecta; order Hymenoptera; family Apidae; genus Bombus; species Bombus soroeensis. The sequence continues at coordinate 454,583 of JACXIL010000220.1, read as the reverse complement.
AGGGCTGTTACTTCTTAAAATCGGTTTCATTAACGTAGAAACTTCGAAACGCCGACCATATTTCATGCGCAGATGTCTTTCATTCTTCGAAAACGAAAATAACGATTGCTTTTTGATTCTCCGGTATTCTCGTCCCGGTAGTCTTTAAACTACATTCTCAATTCGATGGGATCCTGTAACGACAGAAATCCACCCAGTCGATGTATACAGTTTATAGACGCGTACCGGACAGACTTCTCCAGAGCGAAGCCTCGTACGAAAAATATCTCTTCCGCGTTTTCCACTCGTATTTCTACGAAGAATCGTCTCTTTGCCGATTTTCAACCAGTTCCCGGACATTCGCTCACAGTCGACTAAAACGAGAAAACAAATAAAACGGAAATAGACGAAGATGAAGGTGGTTCACCTGCCGCGGAGGAACATTGTTCGAGAGAAGCGCGATGATCGGCGAGAGATATCGTGCGGAAAGCGCGTCGACAGCGCAATGAAATCGGAATCTGGACGATGGCCTTAAGGGGGCCGCGGACCAAGGGGAAAAACACGCAGAGAAATCGATGTTATCCGCATGTCGGAGGGCCCACGGCCCGACAAAAACCGAGAATCCGACAACATACCTGTCGAACCAGCGTAGGTACATCGGTGGATCTCGTCCGGTGTACGGATGATCGGTTGGCGTGCACGTGAATCAAGTGACTAAAATGCAATTAACGGCAATTAAGCCGGTTCTTAAGGGCGAGGAGAGATCGAACGAGGCAATTTCACTTGGCTCCGTTCGGCAGTACCGTTCTTCCTTTTTTCGTTTCACCTCTTTTTCGCCCACTGCTGTCGTCGCTTTTGTATTCTTTGTCTCCTTCTCTTTTTCTCTCCTTCCTTCCTTCCTTTCTCTCCTCCGTGATTTTGTTTTTCTCTTCATATTCAGTCGTTTTGCCGTATGATCGCGATAACATTTTCTCCGTTCCTCGATCGTCGATGATTCTTTGAAAGTTTCGTTCTGAGAACCGCGACTCGATGCTGACCACCGATGTTTATTCGATGAAACGAAGATATCAAGGGAAGTAAGAGTGAAGACGACAGAAAATGGAGCTGCTTGGAACCGAACGATGGTCAGCGATATAACCGAGACGGCGTAAGATGAATGAAGAAGATAACGACGATATTACCGCGGCATTTTCTTCTTCTTTCCTTTTTCTTTTTTTCTTTCTTTTTTTTTTTTTATTAAAAACTTTGGATAATCAAATTATTCAATGTAAAGAACACGCTATAATATTTAATCATTCTGATAAAAACACAAAATTACATAAGCATCCACGGTCCAGTTGCACCGCGCGTAATTTTCTTAACCATCGACGCGAACATTTCGATAAATCCCGATTATAAAATTCTGCCATCTCCCCATAACGATGTTACATTCGTCACTTGGCACTGGTCGTCTCTCTTAAAACGATCGTCAACGAGGGAGCATCGTAAAACGTGGAAGACTGGTGAAATTGCGCGAGGCAAATATTTACGCGTTGGAAAGAAAGAAGTGGAATACTTGGGATTTACGTGCAAGGCGCCTGTGCCGATTGCTCAAAATGCAGGTTCGCTGTCTCTTTATTTTTTCCTGTCCTGTTCAAGGTGCACGCGTTCTCGAATCGGCAGGTGATCCATCCGCTTTAGTTGTCAGTATTTAATTTCTAATTGTAATTCCCGGAGAAAAGAGTAGAGAATGAAAAAGATGCCCGGTACGAAGATCACGCATGGATAAAAATAAAGAAACCGCCTGCTACCTGTTTCATTAACGGTCAACCTCTGAGACGGAAACAGGGGGCGATGAAGATCGGCTTTAATCATCGTTAATTGCACGTTCGCGGTGTCCTCTTATCGATCAGCGAGTTTAGAGGATAAAAATTATAGGCGAAAATGAAAAATCACTTTTTTAATATCCTCCCCTTCTTCCTTTTCGTAGATTTGCGATTATTCCGATACGTTTTACGTGCGAAGATTACGGACCAAGATACCTGCAATTTTGTTGATTTTTAGACTCTGACGTTAGTTGGTCGAAAAGAAGATGGTCCTTGATACAACGTGGTCGCAACGAGGTCCCATCTATTTATATATTGTAGTATTCGTTATACAGTACGTATATAACGTTAATTATAACGTTGGCAACGAACGAGTGTTGACTATTTTCGTCGTAAAATTTTCTACAAAATTAAGTAGCATTAAAAATATTATCCTAAAAGACGCTTGTCCGTTTGAGGTTCGAATAGAAAACGAACTAGAGAATAAGGAAGTAGAAAGAAATTAGAAGGAGGAATAAAAATATAGGATAAATAATAAATGAAACTGAATGCAGCATTTAATGGAGGATGAGATTTGGAACGTGAGCCGAGCCGAGATTCTCGACGCGCCAGGGCGCGGCGTATAAAAAATAAAAACGTTACGACTATTCCTGTCACGGTGAACGTTTCGCAATCGACGCTAATTAAAGGTGATTAAAATCGGACGTAATTAAATAACGTGGCTCGAATTTATAGCAGAACACGCGATAATTTGATCACAGTTGTCGAGATTCTTCCCGCGGCGAGACGCGTATCTTTCGCCTTGCTCGCCGCGGCAAACCTGTCGGCAACAGGTGCAAATGTCACGAAATTAAAAGGACCCAATTCCTTTTCGCGTTACTCCGCTTTCCTCGCCGTTTTGTTTTTTACGCTCATTCGCGATATCGCGTTTCGACGTATCCGTCACGGCGATAACGTTTGAAAAATTCGCGATAACGCGCGTGGTAAGCTTTTAGGATTTTCGATCTATACGTCTGTTAACTTTTAGTTTACCAGGTAAATCTTTGCACGTAACGAAACTTTCCACAAAAATATAGTTCCAATTAAACAAACGCCAATTACAGCCATGACAAATTTTTAAAGAGTGAGTTTGCGCGCGATCCTATGGACGAAAGGCTTGCGACTTCTAATACGAAACAGAGTTGGACCGTTTCGAACATTTGCAAATAATTTGCCAAATAATTACAACGATCTGAACCACTGCTACTACTACGGATAACGTCGTATCGGTCGTCCACGTGCGAATTTTCTCGCGAAACCTCTCTAAAATGGTAGCACGTCGACACGGTCGGAACGAAGGCGCGATGGCCGGTTACGTTCCAATTAAAGTCGCCGGTTATCGTACATTCAATTAGCATAACTCATACGCGGGCAGCCATAACGATGGCTGGAGCACGGAGCAAAAAGCTTCTTAACCAAAGAGCCCGATGCATAAAACCGGGCGGCATGGCGCGCTGTTACGCGCGAGCTTGGCAAACGCAGAGGCGTTAAGGCGCGGACAAGAAGAGGGAACGCAAACGGCGAAGAAATAAATGAGAAGAGGGACGGGCCGGTAGAGTGGCACCGTTTTACTGTCGCGCGCTCCCGCTCGTTACGAATGCCCGACGAAACACGACGAAAACGAGCGGAACCTGAGCGCTCACCGATGGCGCGGATTCGAGCCGCGAGAGGAGGATTGATGTCTTCTTTTCGTCTGGCCCGTGAAACCGGCCCGCGTCGCGTCTCCCAGGGGAACGTACCGTGTCCAACGACGGATTCCGCCGATCGGCATAAGGGGAAAAATACCTTTACGCGTCCTACTATCGGTTTCGGCTATGTTCTACGAACGTTTGTTTGGCCTCGATTCCACGGTGTGACGAAAGGTTCGCTCTAACTCGTGAATCCGATACCATATTGCGTGGGAAAAGATCTAGGATGGATATTTCGAATATGTTTTCTAATTTGGGAAAAATAAATAAAGTATAATTAAAATGGTATTTGAAATTTGATATTCTCGTTTTGAATATTTGCGGATGGATGATTGGACGGTGCTCCGCATCGATAGTCGTCGATAGAGAAGCGAGTCTTCGCTCTCGAATGACAAAACAAAAAAAAAGAAAAAAAAAGAAAAAAGAAAAGAAAGAAGGAAATAACTCGAGTGCAGTAATGTCTTAATTAAGAGACATTTTACGTTCCTCGACGAATTGGATTCTCCGAGCAATTCAATGCCTACTTCCTGTATTGTTAAAGCACAGCTGTGAATCCTGTACAGTTGTACGATACACGGTTTATAGCCATCGTCGACATTCGTAACGTAACAGTCGCGCGTAAGCACTTCTATCCGCGTAAAGAGATAAAAGGGATCGATCAAAATTTCCAAAAATAAAAGTAAGAACGCAGCTATTCTCGAATAAGATCAATTTCACCTTTCGTAGGAAAGATCGAGAGAGAGATCGTGTTTTCCGAAACGTCGCGCACGAAAATATCTAGTCACGATCTCGGGTATCTAACCGACGATCTGGTTAACATGCGCGTTTAACCTCGAACTTCGATGCGAGGGAACGCCATCGAGAGTCGCGGAGAAAACGTTTACGAGACCGTAATCATAATAATTAGCATCTAGGGAAAAAGCTGCGATCACGTACCGAGGAAGCGGTTGTTCAAATCGTTCTGTCTGTTATCTACGCGGCTGATCCTTCGTACAACTCATTAATATTAATGGCTTATCGTGTGCCAGACATGTACAGATGGCGAGCATGACACGCGTGCAAGAAAAATCAACTGTCGATACGCGTACCTGATAATTGACATTCGACAAAGTAAAGTAATCAGAACCGAGAAATACGATCGCAGAATTATTTACGTTAATATTACTTTATCGTCCTTTCTGCCCAACGTTTATCTCATTTTTCCCTAAAGAAATCGCTACCGCGAATCCTACGCCACACCCCGTGCAATCAACGATAACTCTTGTAAGAATAAAAGAAACGGATAATGCCAATTACGAATCGACCGTTCACCGAACCAAGAGAACTGGAAGCAAGCCCGAAAGCAAATGCAACCCAGATAGTTGCACCGGATCCCCGGACGCTTAACGTCCGTCATCCGCCGGTCGTAACCGGTGCCAGCGAGATCGAGGATGTTTACAATGTCGTATCACGACCGGTAAATGCCTATAATTACCGCGCTGCCATCACGACGAAAATTAAACGCGTTCGATAACCAAGCCCGGTTTGCCGCCGCTCACGCGACAACGGGCTCTACGTCTTCTTTTCCCGATCCGCGTCGACGAATTACCGTGGAACGAACCTCCGGTAATACCGTATTGCCATTACCATCCGCTATCGTTGATCCGTCGTTGCGCACGATATATAACTACACGGTGGCTGATCGATGCTCGCGACGTTTCACGTTGCAGCGACGCGTGACAATCTTTAGAAAGATTTTTCGCTTTGCACGCTAACGGCTGACGCTCGGTTTCCAAGTGGAAGAAACGGTGTAACGAATAGACACTCTTACGTCAAAAGTATCTTATTTTCTTATTTTACCGCGCGTTTATCGTCGACGGGCAAACTGTCGACTTTTTACATCCTTGTCTCGTCTTACGTAAGCCGAAAGAACGGCAATTCTAACGTTTCGAGAGAAATTTTCGCATAAAATTGCAATCGATGGCGATTTCAGAGATTTTTTGAAAATATAGAAACGCGATTTCCATTATAAAGCGAAAAATCTATGCGGCAGGAAATTTTTGCACGTTCGCCGCGTGTATGATCGATTTTCCTCTGGCGAGCCACGATACGCCGGATAGACGAACAAACTCGACGTAATTAGCTATGCGTGCGCGTATCCGCAACCTGCGCATTACCCTATGCACGAGCAGAAGATTCTCGCACGCATATATAGCTGGCTTTTTCCATCGTGGATCTCGATCATCGAGATATCGCGAACAGCCGCGAAAATTGTTATTGTAACGCGTTACGGTTATATCGGCTTGTCTGCGAACGTAGAAGAGAGCGGTAACGCCTGATTAACACGTCGTTCGCAAGTTAACGCGAGGGTTAAACGTAGGTTTAACGCGATAAAGATGGGAAATACGTACGGCGATGTTGACGAAGAACGGAGAAGATCGAGTCTTTGACGTTCCTTTTACTATTTAGATTACTTAGATTTTTACGAATGTAAAACTAATCATCCAACTTTCGAATCGATCCAATACCGTCGTTGTTGTAAATTGTTGCGCGCACTTTTACAACGACGACGACGCGTATCCTACCTTGAATTCGATGCTCGATAATCGAAATTTTCATCCTGTATAACTTTGAAAGTCTCTTTCGCGAAACATTCGCAGTGCGGGATACCTGTCTCTTCTTTCTTCGCTTTCTTTTCTTCTCTCAGCCGCCACTTACGGTCCACGGAATCGAATTTACCGTCATAGGTACGCCGATACTTTCGCGCTAATTACCGCGAGAAACGCCGCTTTACGACCGTGCTTTATAGACGGCGATTTTTAACGGGGAGATATAAATAGCCATTTGTCTCACATTCTTCTTCTTTCTTACCGCCTTTCGATAATTCGTTGGGCTTGCACCTTTAACGATACCGGAAGCGACGATCAATTTCCTTTCCCCTTAAGACATTCGTCGTTTCGAGAAACGTTTTTATCACGCAAACTCGATTTTCTTGCTGGAATAAATTTTCATATCTCGTTCTTTCGATACTTTAACGAAGTACGCATACTGTCCGATAATTCTCCGATACTATTTAGCTCGATGTACGATCAACAATGTGGAATAGCCTACAGTTGGAAGAATCGCGAATTATAATACGATACATCCAGCAAAAACCTTATAAAACGTACGCAGACTACGAACGCAAACCATCCTCACGACCAATAATTTTCTATCGTACCAATAATTTTAAGCCGTCCTTTCCATACTTTCGTTTAAACATTTCCCTCGCTTCGGCAAATTAAGCCGACTTGGCAAGACTTGGCAATAAGAAATATTCGTAGGATATTCTAGAAACTTGGAAGAGTATTTAAGAACTTTTGTAAAGAATTTTTTTAAAGCACGAAAGCTCAAAAACAGTCGCATAGACTTAAACGACGCAGTATGCGGACAACGTCGGTAAAGGCAAAGTTACGTTTTACTCTTTCTAATTCTTCTCATTCACCTTTGCCGATCTTTCGCGCGACAGAAACAGCGAAAAAACACCGGTACGTATAGGTATTCGAAATCGTCAAAACGTCCACGGTTCGCGTCGCCGGCTCTATAGGAAACTAATTAACCAAAGATCGAGCGGGTACGATAATCGTACCTCCCAACGATTCTCGTTATTCGCCCTTTTCGGGTCTTCCCGTTGCCTCGTATACCGTTTCGTTTCTTTCCCGGCTCTTAATTCGCTTCCTAACCCCCTTCGGTCTTCTTTCTTCTTCGCGTACTTGTCGTACACCGCTGTTCTCCGTCCCGTGCGTCCACGGAGAAGTTCGATTTCTTAATTAGCGGTGGACGTTCTGGCTGACAGATCGCGAACCCGTTTTTTTTCTCGAACGAGCCAGCTGCACGGTTCGCCACCTCCTGGATATTCCGGCGTGTACCTTTTTGTCGGCCGTGTTAAGCGTATCTGCCCTCGGGATAACGAATTACCTCTGATCCCCGCACCGAGTAAATCCGTCTTTCGGGCACACGCGAGGAGGGTTCGTTGCAGAAACACAAGGGTATAGGGGCGTCGGTAGCCCGTGGTATTTAGTATTATCGGGGATTGCGTGACGCGGCCCATCGTGCAAATATGTTAAGTGCGTTGGCCGTGTGTACTGCTTCGCCGAGCAAAAGTGATATTCACTTTTGACCGTCTGTAGAGACGGTCGAAGGTTTCGAGAAACCCCCGCGACGGTTCTCCACGAATATTTCGCTTTAATTAGACCGTGAATGTTTATGCGAAATTTACGTGTACCGTTTCGCGAACATAGGGAGATCTCGAGTTCCATGTCGAAAAATAGATTAGACGACGTTGTCTATGCACAACGCTTGACCAGCCACTCTCTCTCTCTCTCTCTCTCTAGACGATCGACGATTTTATGAAAATCCCGTGAAGTTCTGGAAGAACGGAAAGTTTCAAAGGAAACGTTGGCATATATTTAGCTAGTTGCGAAAAAGCCATCTCCAACGTGCTTAAAACTAGACAAAGAAATAGACAAAAACTTCGCTTTTGCTCGATCAGACTGTACGTTCGCCTGTAGCACACGCGCGCGATATCCGCGATCGTCGAAGCGATGCGTTTTCGTGCAGAATATCGAAGAAGACTACGAATCTGCTTTCCTATCGCTGCTGGGGACTCGTTTAAAAGGTCGTTGAGCTTTCAGAAGCGCGCACAATGACGTTGCAACGGCGATTCGATTGCAAAAGAAAGGATCGATTCTTTCCACTAGACTAGAGAATCGAGCTGCGCGTTTGGAAGTAAAAGCTGTAGCAAATAAGACTAATTGAATAAGAATCAATTAATTAAGAAAGCAACCGTTGCACCGTTCTTAAAAATGTAACCAAATCCGTAAACGTATCCACCGAACGAGAAGATAAGTCGTACGCGCACAATCTGAAACGATGTAACGTCCGGAGGATAACAGAAACGAAAAAAGAAACGTTGGAAAGAAGAGCGCAGAAAGAGAGATCGTGGTATAAGCGGTTAGATTCTCGGGCACAGCTTCGGGCTGGTATCGACTGCGGCTATGCATGGGTAATGCAATAATCGAGCGAAGTGAGTCGTCTCGTCTGTTCTCGTCTCGGTCGCCCAGGGTTCGCCTATAAAACGCGAACGCGAGCCAGCCCCGTAATTACTGTGGAAGTGACTGGTTACTGGTTAGCGCTTCGCTTCTCCGAGCCAAGGTTTACCTTCGTTCATCGGCTCGATTGGTTGCCACCTAACGGGCGGCCAACAGGCAAGTGTACACCAGAGTGCCGGGCAGTGTAAATCGAGAGGCTATTACGCGGCGTGGCAAAAATGTAATGAGATATTGCGCCGCCACGGCGGTTCCTTTTAACGAGCCGAGCGAGAGCACACCCGGTGCTACGTACCCGGCCGTCTTGTCCTCTCGCGACCACGTTGACGCGCCTGTCCCTTCCTCGTCGCCGAAAACCAATCGTCGCGAATTCTGCACGCTCGTACCGCCGGCCGACGATCGCCCGATAGGGGGATCGAAGTTAGTTTCGACCGGTGGAGAAACGGGAATTTAGAAGTTTGCTGGATTTACGATTCTGCCTTCGATGCGTTCACGCCGGCGCGCAAAACTGTTCCAACGCTTGTAGACACCTGTTACGATTCCGTGACGCGTTACGAGGAACATTCTCGAGTTTTATCGTCGCTGTTGGCAGCGCTACGATATACTTGACACGGTATATTTCGCGCAGATCGAGAAAGTATTCCGTAACGCGTGGACATGATCACGATGATCGGTTTCGCGTAACGCACGTACCATGTAAAGGTACGAATGCGTCGGGTTCGTTGCAACTACCTTTACATCCTACAATCAACCTTCGTAATTTGTCGCTTGCTTCTTTAAACGCCCTTGTATCCCCTGACTTTCGTCTCGCGACACGCGGTACGCTCTATCGTTTAAAATCGGTATGCGTAATACACGCTTCTTCGATTATCGTATCTCGATCGCGATATCGGCCACGATCGAAAGAGGAGAGAGCCCGTCTTAACTCGCTGTTCTTAAGTGATTCCCGCAATTAAGAAATTAACCGATAATGAAAAATCGACTGGTAGTACGCGAACAGGTTGACGAGCACGAGACGAAGCGTTCGGCAGCTCGTCCCGTACGTCGGGACTTTCGTAATTGATTGCTCCATAATTAGTTGGTTCCTTTCGTCCTTCGGTCGAGCAACAGGTGCAACCGGCCTACGAAAATATATTAAGAAACGAGCAAACGCCTTCTACGTCAATTGAGAATCAAGATTACAAGGTGCGTGCACGAGTCTCCTCTCGTGAAGTTTAACGAAGATCCTGAGGGACCGCGTGTCGTGCGTCTTTTGGCCGCCTTTAATATGCTGCTTTATTTGCCGTGGGCCGCGTTATTAGGAGGCTGATCGCCGTCTGAATGGAAATTTAGTACGTGTCAATTAAGTCGCAGACTCGGTTTAGAATGGGGCACGCCGTTTCCTGCATCGGTTATTTATCACGAAGCGACGGCTGCTCTTGCAACGCGACTTGAAAGATGTCCGAATATGACGATGGGTATATACTTTGTAGCAAGACGATTTATTCAAGGGTCGCAATGTAGCGATATACGTAGATTTAAACGGTAGATCGCTACGTGAGATGAATTGCTACGCGAGATGAATTGCTACCGCTCGATCGCTAATTTCGTGCCGTGATTTTTGGCCAATTTCAGATTTCGATTACGATTGGGATGTCGTTCTTTTTAATACGCCAGGCAGATCGTCAGGGACTCACAGATGTATCGATGAAACGAATCAGCCCTTTATAGATCCGTATAATTTGTTAAATCGTCGATACGTATCGCGGCTGGAGAAATTATTTCAGTACTTATCGACGATATTTGAAACCAGTAGGAAAATGCGCATAGAAGATACGAGACGTTTATCGCAAGTATACCGGTCAGAGATTAATATACCGCACGAATAGTCGTCTTAAACGTAAGATCGGTGTTAAAGATAAGCCAACTAAATATCGTGACTAAGGATAGGCCCCTTAAATATCACCACTTACCGACTACAACGAATAATCGAGCGTTCGCATACATCGATAATCCGTGCGACGCGTATTCTCGCCCATATAATAAATATCCTATCGTTTTTACGATATACGTATACGTTTTAAAATTCGTTTCAACGTTCGTGACCAACGTCTGCCGTTGGAAAATCAACTTGATCGCGTCGCATCCGATCGTACGTAGCTACGACGATTCTATAAAGACTAAAATCGTCGCAGTTCGATTCTCATTCCGATAACATTCCGACCGAAATACATCTTGCGAAAAGTAAGCAACTATTCGGATAGTTTTGATGTGCAACTTTCGAGTTACTTCAAACTACAAAGGGTTAAAAGTTGCAAAAGCGCGTCGATTCCGAGACTTTCTCTCGCGACCGCGACCGTCCAACCTTAGCTTTCCTCGTATCGGGTCTCCGCACCTGGTCACCGAACAACGCGACTTTTTTTCTTTACCATCGATCAACCGGAGATAGCTGTGGTCCACCGCGTAATCAACGCTCGTATAACGCGATGACCGATTCAAACGCCGCGTAATAACGCGGACGATCGTTCCAGATGCTCTGGGAATTTCGCAATGTGGGACACCTTCGGGCGAAACGCGCAACGAAATTCCGTCCACGCGATCTGGCAGCGGCCGAGCAACGAAATTACGATAAACAGGCATTACGGTTGCCAATCGAGCGGCGATAATCGCGGAGTTGGCCGTGTCCTCGTATTAAACGGAATTATTATATATCGATTCTGCATACACGGGCCGTAATTTGTAATTGAAAGCGTATTGCGTCGCGTCGTCCTCGCGATTACGAATCTCGGTATATCTGTGAGTCTACGGTATAACTGTAAATACGAAAGGATCGATTAAGCGCCAACCAAGCAAATGCGAATTTCACTGTCACAACATTCTCGTTACACTGGCTGCCGAAACTCGAACAAACTTTATTCGGAATTTGACGGGTGTAACGCGGATGATCTGTATCGTACAAGAACGACGCAAGAAAGACACGTAAATACCAGATTGCTGAAATCCCTCGGGCGCGAAATTTTATAGAACCTCGTCGTCCCGTGGAACGCGTTGTACATCGATACGTAATAACAATTATACATATATAACGAAACTTCGAATACAACGTATAATATAATATGAAAAAAAAAAATATCGAATAAAATTACCATAACCATCGCTATACCAACGTCAGGACCATTTTCAAGCCAGAAGACACAAATTTGCAAAGCCCATCTACGAAACCGTATTGCGTGTACGCTCTTATTTATAAAGCAATTTACTCGAAACTAAATAAATCGCGTTTAATATCAGAGTGCGCGCAGGGGCGCCACGTATCGTTACGAACTCGCGGTCGTTTAACCTAACGAGTGCTACAAATATCGAAAAGGCTGGTAAGTATGGGCGTGTCGCTCGGTGAAGCGAGGTCGAATCGCGAGCCTCGCGTGATTTCGCTTATTTGCCTATATCTCGTTAATTACCCCATCGTCTGCAAGCAGCCAGAAAAAATATCCGCTAAACGACGCGATTCCAAACAACTATCTACCGACGATCATCCACGTTATTGCGTTTAAAGTTTCAAACGATCGACCAGCTTCCGAATTGGCTATTCGCGCGTGCATAAAAGCAAAGGAGAGAAAAGATTGGCGATTAATTTGATCGCTGAAAACCTGGGCATCGGCAGAAGGGTTCGAGCAACGCGTTATATCGTTACTTTGTATCGATCGCTTAAATTATCTCGAAAGTACGGCACGTTGTACAAGGTGTCGTACAAGGTGTCGTACAAGGTGTAATGCCGGTAACGAACAAGACATCTAAATCGAATGCAAGGAGACCGAGCCGCGCGTTCGCTAGCAACAACGTTTTATTAGACTTTTTGTTGGCGCGGTGAATGTTTAACGCGAGTTATTCGCGCGGTACAGCTTTGTGACGATCACAGCGATCGCTTTGAATCCTTTGGGATTTAGATCGAGCAACAGGGTCTTCTATCGTGGGGATGGATAAGAGAGCGTTTAAAATTTCGATACACCATGAATTTTTCTAACTTACGTATTAAACATTCTTCGGCTAACTGGTATATATCATATTTGTTAACGACTCCTGTTAAACGTAAATCCATTTTCTAGAATCACACCGTCTTTGGTTTCAACGAACAATTTGCAATGTTCTGGCCAACTCGAGCAACTCGATCGTCGTCAAACGATCTAAAAACTATCGTTTCTCCTAAGGTTAAACAAACGCACCGTAAAACTCGCCAAGGGTTATATTTTATTGTCAAAGTTTCGACGTCCTCTCGAGAAACTGCCTGTACATGAAACGCATGAAAAATGCGAGATAAAGGGAGGCGTTTAGCATCTGCCTATAATAGCCACGTGTGGAGAACGCGAAGCTACGTCGACCGACGTTCCGCCAGCAACGAATGAGAGCCGATTCGTATTTTATCGCTTTATTGCGGCGGAGCTGTGGAACGAGGACCGCGGCATCCTCGTAATTAATACGTTAATGCAATAACTCCGTGGCTCTCATTTGCAACTTAAAGACGAATTACGGCCACGCCGGGACCCTTAAGCGTTATCAAGCGTGCCGCTTTACAGCGTCCTTCTGCCTGCACGATAAACATTCTAGCACGATACCGTCGTAAAGGATCATTTACACGGTCCTCGACAAGCCGTAAGAAATTCGCGTTTTCCTCGTCACCAGCTTGTACCGGTGCGATTCACAAACGGGGGACGACTTTAGGAAATCATCGAGAATATCGAACACCATACGGGGAAAACATTTTAAATTCACGTTTGCTTGTTTCTCCGGTTTTAGGTCGTTCGGTAAGGGAAAAGAAGCGTCACACGGAACGATTGAAAAAGGAAACAATCGCACTGAAAGACGTAAGTCTTTTGAAGATAGAATAGAAATTCGAAGATTGTAATAGTAGTTTAATCGTTACGTTTATCTAATTAACGTTAGACGAGGAAAAAGCAAAGAAACGTTGTTAGCTGTCCGGTTATGGCCTTTGATTTAAGACAGATTGGATACGATCCATTGTGTAATCGATGATCACTGAACGAAAAACGTGGCGCGACGTTCGCGTAAATCGCATTCCCTGTCTGTTGCGAAAGAAGCGATTTTATAATACAGGATATTGTTAACCGACATACGTACGTATTTCTTTCTTTATCCATACATTATACTTTTTGGACGAACGATCCCGCGTTAACGAATCGAAAAACAGTTTCGATCTTAACTGGCGAGTATCTTAATTTGAAATATGATTTATGCAAATGTCACGCCACGTTTTTCATCCGTGATCGTCAATTATATAATTATATAGCTGTCGATGGGTATCGGATAGGCTAGTTATAGGTATTAGATAGGGTAATATCGGGTTTTAATGGAAAATCATAGCGACGAAAATTAGCTAGTGAAAAATAGTAATGTCGGAGTTTGATATACACGCTTTGGTGGAAATTTTACAAATTAATGAGAAAAAAGTGACATTCTATGTAGGATTGTATGCAAGACTTTCCTGTGATTCTCGTATTTTTCGATAGGAGAAAGGTGAAAATTTGATTTTCTCAACTTACCCTTTAATTAAATTTGCCCTTCTATAATTTTCACCGAAGCAAAAATCCACGCCTCTCCCGTTGCTCTTTCTCCGTCGAGTATCTCTCAGCTCCTATTGCGAGTTCACAGGACGTCCGCGTCTACGCGGACGCAACGAGCGACTCTTTAATGAATTTCTGCGCGGAAGAAGAGGGACGAGATAATGCGGTCAGATAGATAATTGGGGTAGATCGAGTCGGCCACGTCCGGCAGGACTCGATTCGCCGCGGCACGCCCACGGTTGGCAGAAATTTCATTTGCCGTACCGTTTTTACCCTTATCGTAGAATCTGGCGATTCGTCGCGACAGAACGTATCCGGATGGAATACCTCTCACGACCGGACAAAACAACCGGGCCCCACTTGTCACTCGTCAAAAATTTTATTCTTCTCTTCCCTCTCTCTCCTTCCAAATGTCGGGGAATCTCCACGGTGGCGGACGAAAGAAAGTTTAAACACTTGCGAAAAAAGCATCGTGTTCGAACAGACCAGCGAATAGACGCAACGTTACGAAATAATATTACTGCGATATAATAACGTCGTCGATGTAACGTCGACGAACGTTATATTTCGTACAGTGTACTCTAGAATGAGTGACCATCAGCCGCAGATCGTCATAGGTGGAAAATATCCGATACGAAAGTTACCAAATTACGCGACAACTTTCAACTTCCTTCTGTCCGCTATCGTACGTAGCGACAGGAGACGATGGTTTTGCCCGTTAATATTCGGACGGAAGACGACCTCCGTGCACGTACGTACGTACGAATACCTGTCACGACCAGACGACAACCAGGCGCTCCGCCTGTCACTTATCAAGAACCTAATTTTTCTCTTTTCTTTGCTTCTTCCCATTTTTGCCATGGAATCTATATAGGGACACGAGACAATGGTTTTGCGCGCTAACATTTGGAAGAAAGACTACCTCCGTGCATGGACGAAATCGTACCATGCTCCTTTTATTGCCACGTTGTAATTAGTTTTTAGGGGACATTAATCATTATTACTCGACTATGTAATCTGAACTTCAGTTTTGCTGGAGTACCGCTTGGTACTCATTAATTCAGCCTGCCAAGCGATACCGTGGCGTTGGTGCACGTGGTGGATTCCATTCTTTGCTTTTGTTTCTCCACCAGAGTATGCAATTTTCGTTATAGTTTTTATGGTTATTTGTAATTAATTTCTCCTTTTTTTCTCTCCTGTGTTTTTGTTTTTTTCTTTTTCTTTTTTTTTTATTTTTTTATTTTTGAGGTACAGGCATTACTCGTGCAAGCAACGTTGCGAGCAATAGTAGTTTCTGCGAAAAACGCGCATAGTGTACTTTTCCCTTTTTTCTATTTTTTTCTTCTTTTTTTTTTTTTTTTTTTTTTTTTTTTTTTTTTTTTTTTTTTTTTTTTTTTTTTTTTTTTTTTTTTTTTTTTTTTTTTTTTTTTTTTTTTTTTTTTTTTTTTTTTTTTTTTTTTTTTTTTTTTTTTTTTTTTTTTTTTTTTTTTTTTTTTTTTTTTTTTTTTTTTTTTTTTTTTTTTTTTTTTTTTTTTTTTTTTTT